>CAUYQG010181182.1:0-13212 GCA_963574415.1 Tarsius wallacei
TTGGGAGGCTGAGGTAAGTGGATTGCCTGAGCCCACCAGCTCGAGACCCGCCTGGGCAACTTGGCGAGACCTCATCTCTACAATAAATCAAAAAATTAGCCGGGCATGGTAGCACGCGCCTGTAGTTCCAGCTACTTGGAAGGCTGAGGTGGAAGGATCGCGGGAGCCCAGTAGGTCGAGGCTGCAGTGGCCAGGAGCGGCCACTGCACTCCAGCCTAGGCGACAGAGTGAGACTCCAACTCAAAAAAAAAAAAAAGAACAAATTAGGACACACATTGCCTGACTTCAAGTTATACTATAAGAGCTATGTAACTAAAACAGCATGGTACTGGTACCAAAATAGACAGATTAACAAACATATGGACTTAGAAGCAACTTGGATGGATTTAGAGTCTATCATACTCAGTGATCTATCACAGAAACAAAGAACAGAATACACTAGGTTCTCACTCATAAGCAGCCCTTGAACAATTATCGTAATACTATAAGAAAGTAATTGACAGCAGTGGGAAACTTTCAGGGGAGGGAGGGATTGGCAGTTGAGGGAAACTGCCAGGGGAGAGAAGGGCATACCTCCTCAACAAGGGTACCTGCATAATGAACATTTGTATACCTAATGCTGAATTGTACCGCACATCTTTAAAAATAAAAAAAAGAAACAGAAAAGAGAACCCAGAAATGAAGCCACATACCTACAACGAACTGATCTTTGACAATGATGACAACTGATCTTTGACAATGTGGAAATGACAACCTATTCAATAAATAGTTCTGGGAAAATTAGTTAGTCATATGCAAAATAATGAAACTGGACCCCTACCTCTCACCATATACAAAAGTTAACTTAAGATGGATTAAAGATTTAAATGTAAGACCTGAAACTATAAAAATCCTAGAGTAAAACCTAGCAAACACTTTTCTGCACATTAGCCTAGGCAAAAAATTTATGACAAAGCCCCAAAAGCAAATGTGACAAAAATAAAAATAGGCAAATGAGACTAACTTTAAAAGCTCATGAAATAAGCAAAACAAATAATCAACAGAATGAACAGAAAACCTATAAAATGGGAGAAAATGTTTGCAAATTATGCCTCAGATAAAAGATTAATATCCAGAATCTACAAGGCACCAAAACAACTAAACATGAAGACAAACAGACAACCCCATAAAAAGTGGACAAAGGATATGAATAGACACTTCTCAAAAGAAGATACACAGTTAACAAACATATCAAAAGATGCTCAACATCACTAATTATCAGAGAAATGAAAACCAAAGCCACAATGAGATATCATCTTACAAATCAGCCAGAAAGGCTATTATTTAAAAAGTCAGAGACCACCGATGTTGGCATGAATGCAGACAAAAGAGAATGCTCATACACTGTCAATGGAATCGTAAACAATTTCAATCTCTATGAAAAACAGTATGGAGATTTCTCAAAGAACTAAAAATAGAACTATCAATTGACCAAGCAATCTCACTACCAGGGCTCTATTCAAAGGAAAAGAAATCATTATATGAAAAAGATACCTATTCTTGTATGTTTATTGCATCACTCTTCACAACAGCAAAATTATAGAACCAGCCTATGTGCCCATCAATGGTTGACTGAATAAAGAAAATGTGGTACATATACACCATAGAATACTACACTGCCATAAGAAAGAACAAAATCATTTTCTTTGCAGCAATATGGATGAAGTTGGAAAACATCATCCTAAGTAAACTAAGAAACAGAATACCAAACACCTTATGTTCTCACATGTGGGGGCTAAATGATCACGAAAATAGAACTAATATATACTGGGGACACTAAAAGGGGAGAGGTGAAAATGGGGATTAGGGTTCAGAAATTACCTATTGAGTACAACGTCACTACTTGGGGAATGGGCCATCTGAAACCCAATCCCCACCAGTACTCAATATGTCCATGTAACAAACATGTACTTATACCACCTGAATCTAAACTAAAAATGCAAATAAAACCTTAAATACTCATATATTTCACTTTATTATTTTAAATGATATTTCTTCATTATAATTTCCAACTGATAATTGATAACATTCAAGGATTTTACTATTGTGGGTTGTTTATCTTGAATCTTCCTAATTCATACATATTCATGGGTTTCTAACTATATGCTCAAGAGCAGAGGCTGTATAATTTATAGCAATAATAGCAAACAGGCAAGGAAGTGTGGTAGGAAAAATAACGAACACTAATTTTTTATTCCAATGTGTATGCCTCTTATTTTTACTACAAATTTAGTGTGTTGGCCAGGATCTAAAACTATTGCAAATGATGATGATTGTAAGCATCTTGGTTCTAGTTCCAATTTGAATGGCAATTTTAGTCCTGTTCTGATATGTGTAATCTTGGCTGTCAATCTAGAGCACATATTCTTTATCATGTTAAATAATTATTTTGATTTAATGATACTTATTTTAAGAATAGATATTGACTTTTAATACCAATTTCAATACATTTGGCAACAGTTGTCATCACATGATTTATTCAGCAACTGGATGTGGTTTTTCAATATTATAACAGTGAATTTCCATATAGTCTTTATTTCTGAAACAAATCTTACTTGATGGTATTTAGTGTAAAGATTAAAATGATTACCACATGTAAACTACTAGTGAACACTCAATAAATATTTAGCATTTCTAGTCCATAATTTTTATTTTGATGAACTGCTAAATCCTTATTTAAGAGGCTAGAGGCTTACATTCTAAAGAAAGCATGCTCAGTCCCTTGTAAGCCTAGAGACTTCCTGAGGGCAGAACCCAACTGAAGCTTTGATGAGCATCTGAGGCTAAGGCTCTGGGGAAAGCTGAGGACCATTCCACCCAGGTCCATAGTGTCCACTTACCTAGAAGCAGCAACAGCCACAGCAGCATTGGGTTATGCTCCAGGAGACCTGCGCTTGCCTGCCCCTTTGTGATAACATGGAGCAGACCACCACCCAATCACCTTAAAGATCTTCGCCTAGGACTCAACCACAAGCAGTAAGTGGCCATTACCTTGCTAGACTGTGGTGTGGTCATGTGCTCTTTGAACTGTGGCTGTTGCCACGCTTCCTGGCCTTGGGTCCCTCCCCCACCTTGGGGAGGTGAATCTTCTCTCTCCCTTCTCTTTCTCTTTCTAATTTACTTTTAAATAAACTTTTCTTTCTCTGTCCCTTTGTGTGGTGCAATTCTTTGCATTACTCAGATCTCTGGGTTGCTGGCGCACACCTCTGGCCCGCCGGCTCCGGCTGTGCTGCACCCTCTCCACCCATCCATTCATTCTCATCCTATCCATGCCCTAACACCCACCTTCTCGCTGTCCATGTCCCTCATTTCTCCTGGGCACAAAACAAAAACCCAGACCTGAAGAACTGCAGAAGATCATCAGAGTCAAAGAAATAAGCCACCTGGAGGCTGACTTGCTAGCTGACAGAGCCAGCTAAACTGGGAGAGCTGCTGGTGAAAGGTGAGTCTCCAAAGCTGAGACACTTTTGGGGGTTGATTTGCCAGTCCACTGAATCAGCAACACTCTCAGGACTTGACTTGTCAGCCCATTAGAGCCAACACTCCTGGGGCTTTGCTTGCCAACCCATGAGAGCCAACACTCTTTGAGGTCAGGCTTGCCAACCCATTGAGCTGATGCTCTAAGAGCCCAGGCTGACCAGATAAAAATCTGTATCACCTATAGGTCTTACAAGTATCCCAGGTATGTCTTATAACTGTTCCACAGATAAGGGAGTGGTCAATACTCTGAAGCCTGTGAAGACAGACAGGGTCAGAGTAACTCAAGTGTCAGGAAAAGTTCCTTAGAAAGAAACACCTCTGGGTGGGTTTTTTGCTTTATCCATCAGTGCTGAAAACAAGATAACCTTCCCAGTAGTAGATTCTGTGGTTGAATGGCCCTGGGACTTCCTGGGACAGAGACAGGCCCTGGAAACAGTGTCAGGGAGACACTGAGATGTATTATCTACTTAGGCGCAGATGAATGCCTCCCTCCTTGACCCAAAGTCTCTTTTTCTTTCCCTTCCCCTCAATCTTATTCTAGGTTCATGCAACACTGCCTTTGGCTTCTGAACTCAAAGCATGCATTCCTTTCTCCAAAGTATCCTAGTTGTCTTCTAGGGAGGGCTTAGCCCTCAGAAGCCTCTAAAGGCCTATCTAGTCTTTCTGGATTCAGGGAGAGTTCAGTTCTTAGAAACTCAAAGGTTTGTTTATCCTCTTGAGGTAGGAGTCACCACTTCCCTACCCTTCCCCCATACTCCACTACCACTTCCACAAATTTACACAAACACATACAGTAAGTACGGACTGAAGACACTTCCTGTCATATTACTGTTAAAAACCATAAAGCAAGCCAGGCTCAGTGGCTCAGCCTGTAATCCCGCACCTTGGGAGGCTGAGGTGAGTGGAATGCCTGAGCCCGCAGGTTCGAGACCTGCCTGGGCAACTTGGTGAGACCTCATCTCTACAATAAATCAAAAAATTAGCTGGGTGTGGTAGCGCACGCCTATAGTTCCAGCTACTTGGAAGGCTGAGGCGGAAGGATTGCCGGAGTCCAGCAGGTAGAGGCTGCGGTGGCCGGGAGTGGCCACTGCACTCCAGTCTGGGCAACAGAGTGAGACTCCAACTCAAAAAAAAAAAAAAAAAAAACCATAAAGCACTTTAAGACTTTACTAGAAAATATTGCTACACATAAAATGATTCAGCATAAAGCAGCTGTTTTCACAGATATAAGCTTACTTCTTGAATTTGATATCTACTTTTTGTGAAGAGATATTGATAGAGTTATCTCTACCTCAGATGTTATTTCTATTCCTTTTTTACTCTGCTGATTGTGGTATGTTGTAGTTGGAAGGAGGAGAAGGGAAGTTTTTGGAAGCCTGAAAGGCCTTCTTTATGCAGTCTTGCTTAAATTTCAAATATAATAATAATAAACATAATTATCATCATCATTATAACTAATACTTATTATGTATTTAATGTCAGGGGTTGGACCAAGTATCTCATTTTTTCTTTACAAACTCCTATAAGTTAGATTATATTACTATTCCCATGTTAGGATGTCTCCAAAGTTTAAAGAAATTGTTGCACCTTGCATCTCCTTATTGCTAAAGAAGAGGCATAATACCTGGAGAATCTTCTTGGAATTTGGATGTAATATATTCTTGTTTAAGTGTACTGCTCTTATCCATCTTCTGAGTATCAAAAGACTGTCAGTTTTGGGTGAGGGCAAAAGAAAGTTCTGCAACAATTCCAAATTGCCATGGAAGCAGCTCAACCTCTCAAGCTTTATGATGCATCAGATCTGACATAGCTTGAAGTGACTGTGGCCAATATGGATATTGTATGGTGCTTCTGATTCTTCTGTGGAGAATCAGAGCACAGACTCCTAGGACTTTGAAGCAAAACTATACTGTCTTCTGGAGACTGATGTTCTTTTGAGAAAGAACACTGCTATCACTAGGCCAGCTTGTCACTGGCTCTCACTAAAAATTATATGCTTAATCATGGAACAGTACATGATCATGCAATCTGCTCATCATCAACAAGGTGTTATCCAGCCATAAGCTTGTGTGTACAGAGCAGCCATCCATCTTTAAGAAGAAATATGTATTTAAACAAAGACTACATTTAAGCAGGCATAGGCAAGTGACACAGGTGGCTCTGACTGCTTAGACGCAAACTTTTGCTTCATTTTCTCCTCTCCTTCAGTCCATACCTGTAGCTTCATGTGGAATTTTTTACAACTAGTTAACTAAGGAAGAAAAACTAGGGCTCATCTCATAGATGATTTTGCGCAATATATTGGCAACTACTGGAAGTGGACTGTTGTGTCATTACTCAGAGGGCTGAGTCAGAAACAGGCTGGGAGGTCTCAGTCAGCAAACGAAACACACGGCAGGACACTCACTGCCTTCTCTCTACTGAGGTGGTGAAAAAACTTACACACTCTTGGAGAAGACCCATGTGCTACTCATAGACAATTAAACAAACAAGATAATTTCAGAGAGTGGCAGATTCTATAAAAGAAATAAAATAGAAATTGAGATGTGGGGGCACATAGAACAAAGTGACCAACAGCAATGATAGTTAATATTTAGTGGTCGGTAAATTTCAGACATTATTTCAAGCTCTTCGCCTATATTAAGTCATTCAATTCCCACTAAAATCTTAAGAGGTAGGTATTATTATTCTCATTTGCCTATGAGGAATTGCTTAATTCCTCATAAGGAGGTTGAGTAGCTTGTCCGAGGCACAGACAATGGATAGAGAAGTCTGTTTGATTTCAGGGTCAGAGTAGTTCCAAGTTTCCCAGAAACCTCCAACTTTCTAATTCTTGCTTGTTTCTGATCATCCTGCCTTGCATTCTAAAAGCCATTTCTTTTTCTTTATAATAAATTCCGTTTTTTCTTCACGTCACATAAGTTGGTCCTTGTTCCCTGCTATCAAAAGAGTCCCATCAATATTTTATAAATAAAAGAGCAATTTCCACTCTGAGTAGATTTAAATTTGCACGGAGAGCAAGGCTCTTCTCTTTTCCTTATTAGCATCAGGGGTCTTTCTTTCCATCAGGTACTGAAGACAAAAGGAGTTTGTGTGAAGAAATATTTGAGAGACCTGGAGGACCTGAAGCTGAAGCTAAATGTTTGGGTTGCATCTTAAAAACAGGTGATAATCAAAGTAACATCATGATACAGGGACCCTCTAATGTCTGTCCATATTGTCACAACCCCTAGAGAAGAGCGTGGCAAGGGAGCAAGCCTGTGCATTCCTGAACAATATTCCTGAGAGCTAATAAAAGATGCACTTCCCTTTATTTCCTATACACTCTCAGTAAGTAGCTTCAGGGGATCCTTGACTTCCTTGGAGTCTGTGCCCAATCAACTGAAAGATGCAAGTCTTCTTTTACTCCTTTTTTCTGAGTGGTCATAAGTTTGACTAATATAGTATCAATGTAACCATAAGCCTTGTGTATTATATAACTTTTGTATCAGTATAATCATAAGCTTTGTGATTTGTATAATTTTTGCATACTGCATGATGTCTTAGACCCTTTACAGCAAGCTTGATTAATGCTTCTTCCTGGCCCCACTGATAAAAGTTATGAGATACCTCTGATACCCGGTACCAGGAAATATGGACTGAAAAATGTCACTATCGATAAATGTGACTGGAACTCAAGTTCTGTACAATGGTCTGCTGGTCACGTGGCTATTGTATAGGTACTAACAACTCTGGACTATAAAAGTGAACTGTAAAAGCCTAGAGGGTGAGCAGAACCATTTTAGAAAGACCTCGAGTCTGGCTCTGCTCCCTGGATTCGAACTCTGAAATTAACTTCTTTCTACCAGTTCCCTGCCCCTTTGATTTATTGGTATCAAGGGGAGCAGTCGAGCGTTTCTTGGTCTGTAATAATTACTTTATTCTGAACACCAAACATGGACTTATCTGCAAAATTCCTTTTGCACATGTTTATTTTTAGGGCCCATCTCACTGGAGTTAGTTGACTACTGCACCCTGAGAAGATTTATGGCACAGACATTGGTCTATCAACAGCCGCATGTAAAATCTGACCTGCTCTTTGGAGATATCTTCTCTCTCCCTCACTGACATTTCTCAGCAGTTTGGGTTACATTTTAGGACAGGCCCTGCTTACACAAAATGATAGGTGGCTGGAGTGGAGATGAATGTAACCACAGAGCTCCCTTGGCCTGAGGTGATAGGGGACTACATTTTTGCAGCTGTTAGAGAGAAGGAGCTTAGACAGATATTGATGTTCTCTTGTGTTCAGACCACAGAGCCAGCTTTCCTGTGAGATTATGAAGAAGGTGCAGAAGAAGGCACAGAGTTTTCTTTCTTCTGTTTGGAGTTGCCTAAAAAAAGAAACCAGAGGTTAGCAGAGAACTGTTAATTTTTCAGTTTTTTTCATTTGTAAACTTCTGAGCACTTTCTCAGGGACCCACTAACCATGACTTCATCTTTTTGAGACAACTTTCCTCTGTTCATTCCTGACTCTTCAAACCATATGTAAAGCAGCCTTAGCCTAGTAGACTAGCTGAAGAAACAGTAGCTGTTGAAGAAAAATCATACTAATTGCCCACTGACAAGGAAGAGAGAAAAGACCTATTTTAAGAGTAGTTTGTGTAGATAGGTCTATTCAACCTCCTTCAATTCAAGGAGAGGCGAGAGAAGAATTTACAATTGTCATGAAGAGACTAGTTTGTAAATATGATTTCACCTACAACTGGGATAGTAGGAAGAGGAAATTGAAACATCAAAGAAATCAAATATACCAAAATACCCCAAAGTGGGGGGATGATAAAATAAGGTATATTTATATGATGCAGTATTATAAGGTTATTAAATTCATGTATTAAAATAATATTTTAGGAGCATGAAAAATATTCGAATGCATTAAATAAATAAGCACTTGGCCAGGTGTTGTGGCTCATACCTGTAATCTCAGCACTTTGGGAGGTCAAGGCAGGAGGATCACTTGAATCCAGGAGTTCAAGACCAGTTTAGGCAACCTAGTGAAACCTTGTCTCTACCAAAAACATCAGAAAAATTAGCTGGGCATGGTGGCATGTACCTGTAGCATCAGCTACTCAGGAGGCTGAGGCAGAAGGATCATCTGAGCCCAGGGGTTGAGGCTGTGCTGAGCCAGGGTATTGCCACCACACACCAGCCTGGGTGACAGAATGAGCACCCAACTCAAAACACACACACACACAAGCAAACAAACAAACAAAAAAAACCAAGCAGAGGAACTAACAAAAAGAGTCTGAATAACTGCCAATATTAAAAAATGAGAAGAATTCTAAAGAAGAAAGGAGAGAGTCAAAGGTAATGATCCCTTGATTTTCTGTGTGGATTAATTCACAAGTTTGGGCTAAAGCCTGAAGCATGCAATCACAGGACTGTCCCAAAGCAGTGCACCAAAGAATTCCATGGCTGAATTAAGATTTGAACCACCACCTACAGAAGGAAAGATAGAACCTTCATTTGGGTCAAATTGGGTTGAATTTCTAAAAAACACCATTACTGATGGATGTAGCAGAACACAGAATCTGCACAATAACTTTTGTAAGTCAAAGGTAAGATCTAAAATTCCTCAACACATAAGGAACTAGAAAAATGTAGTCAATTTTCTAGGATAAAGACAATCAATTGATGACAGCTTTAAATGCTTCTGTCAGCATTATTTGACAAGAATTTTATAACAACCACTATAATTATACTCAACAAGATAAAGGAAAATATACATAAAATAAATGAAAAGGCAGAAAATCTCATCAAAGACATATAATTATAAAAAAAGAACTAAATAAAAAACTTTATAAATAATCTATATTTTTAAAATTTACTTAATTGACTTCACAGCAGAATGAATAAAACAGAGGAAAGAATTAAAAAATTAAAACTATGCTAATAACATTATTTAATCTAACAATAGAAAGTTTTAGAATGAACAGAAACTTAAGGACATGTGGGTCAATATAAGAAAACTATAACATAAATGTATTTGGAATCCCCATAGGAGAGGAGAGAAATTGGACATAAAATAATATCTGAAAAAATTACAGGCTAAATATTTTCAAATTTTGTGAAAAACATACATTTACAATTTTGAGAAGTTTAGTAAACACTAAACATGATAAATTTAAAGACAATCATGACAAAAATAAAATAATCAAACTGCTTAAAAACAGAGATAAGGACAAAATTGTGAGCACAGACAACAAAAAAGTCACATTATTTATAGAATAATGATTAGAATGACTAGCAACTTTTCTCAGAAACCATAGGCACAAAAAGACAGTGGAAGAATATGTTTAAAGTATAGAAAAGAAAAAAGAAAAGAATTGTCAAGCCAGTTTTCTGTATCCTATAAAAATACTCTTCAAAAATAAATGCAAAGGTGGAGGAAGATGGTGGCAGAACCAGTTGGACTATGTAAGTCCCAGTGTTGAGTGAGTGAGTGTAATGACAATCTTGCATATGTGTTCGTGAGTAAGTGGGTGCGTGAGTGGCAGACTGAGTGGGGACTTGGCAGCAAGCGGCCAGGGCTTTCCTGGTTAAGTGTCTGTTGCTACAGCTGCTGTGGTTGGACCTTAGCACTTCCTGAGACACAGAAGCCTTGAGCAATTTTTTAAAAATCAGCAAAACCTTTCCCAGGAAGAAGCTGCTAGGAGTGACTGCCAGCTCCAGGCTCTATCTCACCACCACAATTCTTGGCCAGACACTGGCAGCAAGGGCTGTGAAGGGAACACAGTAAAGGAGCCAGAGGCAGAGGCCCACAGGAGAAGACAAAACAGGAGTTTGCAATTGTCAGGAAGAGACTATTTTGTAAATATGATTTCACCTACAACAAGGACAGTAGGAAGAGAAAATTGAAAAATCAAAGAAATCAAATATACCAAAACACCCCAAAGTGGGAGGATGGTAAATTAGGGTATATTTATATGATGCAGTATTATAAAGCTATTAAATTCATGTTTAAAAGGCACTATTTTGAAAACTGGGCATGGAAGTGCTCTGCCTTGTTCACCACAAAGCAACAGACCCAATCTCTGTGACTGGTGGTTTAACTACTCAGGAGTTAATTGTGCCCTAGAGGGAATATCCTCAAAGCACAAACTTCAGAGAGACAGACCAAGTGCTGGGTCTCAGGCTTCCCATCCCCTACCCTGATTCAGCCGTGAGACAAAGGGTGCAACCAGAAAAGGATGAGGAAGACCCCTGAAGATATCAGTGCTCCCCACCCTCCACGTTATTCAAATCCTGAAGCTACAAGAGACAGAAAAGTCTCCCATCCCCTGTCCTGTTTTAAAATAGAAAAAATTCAGAGCCCTGATCAGAGAAGAATAGAGGACTGAGCAAAGATCAGAAGCAAAAACCTCTCCCACTGCCACCAAATAATGGAACTAAAGAAAAAGAAAGAGATCTGTCACAAATGAGGAAAAATAAACAGAAGAACACAGGTAATGCCCAGTCTATCAAAGAGAAAACACCTGAAAAATCAGACCTCAGAGACCAAACAATGCAAGTCACCAATGACTGGCCCCAGAATACAACAGGGATTAGGGAATGGATGGAAAGAGTGAATAAGACTCAAGAAAGACAAGATGCAACACTAAAAGAACTTGTAACAGACATTTTGGCAAAAAAAAACTTCATCCAGGAAATAAATAACAAGATGACAAACATGGAAAGCAGAAAGAATCAAGCAGAGGTAGAACCTCAGAACTTGAAGACAAAAACATTAAATTAATATGATGTTTTAAAAAACATAGAAAGAAAACTCAGAAAGAGAAAAACATCCAAGAAATGCATGATTATACCAAGAAGCTGAACCTACACCTGATTGGTAACCCAGAAGAAGAAAGGGAAATGGAGAACACCTTGGAGTGAGTATTCCAGGAAGTTATCCTAGAAAACATTCCCCATTTCACCAGAGATGTGATCATCCAAACACAAGAGATACAGAGAACTCCAGCAAGACATCAAATGAGAAGACCAACCCCTAGACACATAGTAATTAGCCTACACAAAGTAGGTACAAAAGAAATAATCCTAAAGGCAGCAAGGATAAAGATCAAGCTAACAACCAGATAGACCAATCAGAATAGCAACAGACCTATTGGCAGAAACACTTAAAGCTAGAAGGAGCTGGAGTCTAATCTTCAAAGTCCTCAAAGATAAAAAAAAATTAACCAATAATTTCCTATCCAGTCAGCTCAGCTTCACCAGCAATGGAGAATTAAAATCCTTCCCAAACATCCAATTCCTAAGAGAGTATGCAGCTTCCAGACCAGCTCTACAGGAGATGCTTTAAAAGGTATTGAGCACAAAAGAAAGAAAAAAAAAAAAAATGACCACACACTTCCCAAGAGAACAGGAAAACGTAGAATCAACAGAGAATACATCATAACTGCAAACTTGAAAACACACACATACATCAACTCAAAAGTTAAAACAAAACAAAGAAAAAATTTTATAAGAACCTTCTGATGGGGATAAACACTCATATTTCAATAATCAGCCTGAAAGTGAATGGACTAAATGCACTTCTGAAAAGACACAGAATGGCAAAGTGAACTTTAAAAAAAAAAGACCCAATAATTTCATGCCTCCAGGAAACTCATCTCACCACAAGGCACACACACAGACTCAAAGGTAGAGGATGGGAAATGAATTTCCAGGTGAATGGATCACAAAAGAAGACAGGAGTCATGATCTTAATATCAGACAAAACAAACTTTAAGCTATCAAAACTTAAAAAAGATACAAGGGGCATTGCATAATAATAAGAGGTGCAATCCATCAACAAGAAATAACCATCCTAAATATATATGTACCCAACACAGGAGCACCAGTGTTTATAAAGCAACTATTAAGTAAACCAAAAAAGATATTGATTCTTACACTATTATAGCTGGGGACTTAAATACCCTACTAACAACCCTAGAGAGATCATCAAGGCAAAAAAATCAACAAAGAGATCCAGAACTTCAACTTGATAGTTGACCAAATGGATTTAATAGATACCTACAGAACACTCCACCCAATCATCACAGAATATACATTCACTCATCACCACATGGAATGTACTCCAAGATCAATCACATCCTTGACTATCAACATACACAAATTTCGTAAGATCGAAATACTGCCACACATCTTCTCGGACCACAGTGGAATAAAAATAAAATAAAAATAAATATCAACACCGACAAAATTCCCCCAAAACCCACAAAGACATGAACACTAAACAGCATGATGTTGAAAACCTACTGGGTCAACACAGAAATCAAAACAGAAATTAAAAGATTCCTGGAAACAAACAAAAATGAAAAACATCTTACTAAAACTTCTGAGATGCCACAAAATCCGTTCTAAGAGGGGAATTTATAGCTCTTTGAACACACATGAAGAAAATGGAAAGATCAAAAGTTAACAATCTAACAAATCATCTAAGGAAATTGGAAAGACAAGTCCACCAAAAACCTAAGTTTAGCAGAAGAATCCAGATCACCAAAGAAAAAGCTGAAATATGGAACATAGAAGATTAAAATACCATAGAAAAAAATCAACAAAACAAAAAGCTGATTCTTTGAAAGGATAAACAAGATTGATGAGCCCCCTAGCCAAAATGACCAAGAAAAAGATAGAAAAAGCCCAAATAAACACAAT
>CAUYQG010181188.1:0-34157 GCA_963574415.1 Tarsius wallacei
TAAATCAAAAAAATTAGCGGGGCGTGGTAGCACGCGCCTGCAGTTCCGGCTACTCGGAAGGCTGAGGCGGAAGGATCGCCGGAGCCCAGCAGGTCGAGGCTGCGGTGGCCAGGAGCGGCCACTGCACTCCAGTCTGGGCGACAGAGTGAGACTCCAACTCAAAAAAAAAAAAAAGAAAAAAAGAATTGAGGTTGATCTGTGGTAAGCATGTTTTATGTGACAAACATTTTTGCTATGCAAATTAAAGTTTAGGAAGTTTTCTCCATAGTATGTAAGTAAGAAAACCAGAAATAACTCAGGAAATTCTGTTTTGCATAAAAGTGGGGACTATTGATTGTTTCTGGCTATTTGCCAGGCATACGTGAGGCAGTTTACACAAGAAATGGTTCATAGTATAAGTGTCAATCTTCAAAAAACTTGTTCTTTTTAATCCATATCACCAGGAACACACTGAGTAGTACATTTCTGTGTTCGAACCAATTCCCAATAGAGTTAGAAGGCCTAGTTACTGCATGCTGGAAAGCACCTGAATGTTACACATTGTGCAGAAAGGTGGTAAAACTTACTCTGGGGTTGAGATGGGGGTAGGATAAGTAGAAATTCTCCAGGGAACATTTGGAAGGAAAAAAGTTACAAGTCATATTTGACCACCTCAGGGTCATGGGCATTTCTCACATTTATATGATACAGTCTTTATATCTATATTGGCTTTTCTATATGCCTTTTTTTCTTTAAAACAAGTAAGTGTGAAAAATTTTATCGTGATTTGTCAGTCTTGGCTACCAGCGTATGTCTTTAGGTGTCTTCCATGGAAGGAGAATGATTAAGAAACAAAAAGTGATGGGGAAAGGGGGTGCTAATAGATACCAGTTCCTTCTCATTAGCTCTTCCTTCACTTCACATTAAGGCCTAAAAATGCTCTTTAAGCTTCATTTAATTTTTGATGCAAACATTCAGTGTCAGTGCTTTAGAAAAATCTTTATTGATGTATTTTTATTAAATATTGATAGTGGCTTTAGAAATTACTTTGTATCACTCTAAGATGCTATTCTTTTTAAAGACTATTCTTAGAACAATTTTTGAGTGGAAGGTACAGGGATTTTTCACATACTTTCCTCTCCCCATGCATGCATAGTCTCCCCTGTTATCAACATCCCCTCTATATCCGGATAGAGGATGCATTTTTTACACATGATGGACATACATTATTATCAACCAAAGTTCATAGTTTACATTGGGGTTCACTTTTGGTGTTTTACATTCTGTGGGTTTGGACAAATGTGTAATGACCTCCATTCACCATTATAGCATCATACAGAATAGTTTCACTGCCTTAAAAAACCTTTGTTCTGTTTATTCATTCCTCCCTTCCCTTCAGCCCTGGCAACCACTGATCTTATTACTGTCTCCATTGTTTTGTCTTTTACAAAATGTCATATAGTTGGAATCATATAGTATGGAGCCTTTCAGATGGATTTCTTTCACTTAATAATATACATTTAAGGCTCACCAATGTCTTTTCATGGTTTGATAGCTCAGTTCTCTGTAGCACTGAACAATATTCCATTGTCTGGATGGACCACAGTTTATCTATTCACCTACTGGAGGACGTCTTGGTTGCTTCCAAGTTTTGTCAGTTATGAACAAAGCTTCTATAAACAGCTGTATGCAGCTTTTTATGTTGACACAAGTTTTCAACCTTTTTGGAAAATATCAAGGAAAGAGATTGCTGGATCATATGGAAAGAGTATGCTTAATTTTGCAAGAAACTGTCACTGTCTTCCAAAGTGGCAGTACCATTTTGCATTCTCATCAGCAGTGAATGAGAGTATGTGTTGCTTTGCATCTTCTCAAGCAATTGGTGTTGTCAGTGTTTTGGCTTTTGGCCATTTTAATAGGTATATATTGAAATCGCATTGTTGTAAGTTTAAATTCTCTGCTGGCATATGGTGTGCAATAGTTTTTCATCTGCATATTTGCCATCTGTATATCTTCTTTGGTGGGGTGTCTGTTGAGGTCTTTGGCCCATTTTTTAAGTTGAATTGTTTTCTTATTGCTAAGATTGAAGAGTTCTTTGTGTATTTTGGATAACATTCTTTTATCAGAATTATCATTTCAAATATTTTCTCCCAGTCTGTGGCTTCCCCCCCACCCCATTATCTTGACAGTGTCTATCATAGAGCAAAAATGTTTAATTTTAACGAAGTTCAGCTTATCAATTCTTTATTTCATAGACCATGCTTTGGGCACTGAGATACAAAGTGGTGTTTAGATAAAAAGTCATCGCCAAACCCAAGGTTAAATTATGTCCTCACTGACTTTCTGCCTATTGCCGATAGAAGGAAGTTGAGAAGATTTATTTATTTCTCCTTGCGGTTCTATCAGTTTTTGCCTCATGTATTTTGATGCTTTGTTGTTAGATGCATACATGTTAAGGACTGTTATGTCTTCTTAAAGAATTGACTCTTTTAGCTTTATGTAATGTCCCTTTATATTCCTGATAACTTTCCTTGCTGTAAAGTCTGATATCTAAAATTAATATAACTACTCTCACTTTCTTTTGATTAGTATTAGCATGATTTATCTTTTTCATCCAATTACTCTTAATCTATATGCTTTTTTATTTATAGTGGGTTTTTTGTAGATGGCCTATAGTTGAATTTTGTTTATTGCTTTTTCTTTCTCTTCCTAGCACATTAGTTATAACTTCTGTTTTTAACTCTCTTAAGCAACTGTCCTAGAGTTTGCACTATATACAATTATAACTAATCTAAGTTCATTTTCAAATAACACTATACTGCTTTATGGGTAGCTAATACCTTATGATAACAAAATAGTCCTAATTCCTCCCTCTCATCCCATTTGTCATGGCTGTCATTTGTTTTACACATACATAAGCGCATATATGTATACATATGTACATACATAGTAGAATATATTGTTGCTATTATGGTTTTGAACAAATTGTTGTCTGTTAGATCAATTAAAAACAAAAGTTTTAAGTTTACTTTCCATTAATCATTCTTTGAAGCTTTTCTTCTCTTTATGTCGATCTGAGTTTCTAACCTATATTATTTTCCTTCTCTCTGAAGAACTTTTAAAAACATTTCTGGCCAGGCTCGGTGGCTCAGCCTGTAATCCCAGCACTTTGGGAGGCCAAGGCGAGTGGATTGCCTGAGCCCATGTGTTCAAGACAAGCCCGAGCAACTTGGCAACACCTCGTCTCTACAATAAAATAAAAAATCAGCTGAGCATGGTAGGGCGTGCCTGTAGTTCCGGCTACTTGGAAGGCTGAGGCAGAAGGATTGTTGGAGCCCAGCAGGTTGAGGCTGGGGTGGCCGTGAGCATGCCACTGCACTCCAGCCTGGGCGATAGAGTGAAACGCCAACTCAAAATAAGTAAATAAATAAATAAACAAACAAACAAATAAATAAATAAATAAAGTTTCTTGTGAGACAGTTTTACTGGCAACAAATTCCCTCTTTTTTTCTGAGAAAGTCATTATTTCTCCTTCACTTTTGAGTGAATATTAATATTTTGTAGGGTGAAGAATTCTAGGTTGGCGTTTTTTTCTTCCTTTAACAGTAAGATTTCACTTTACTCTCTTTTTGCTTGCAGGCTTCTGAGAAGTCAGATGTAATTCTTACCTTTGCTCCTATATAGGTAAGGCATTTTGCCTCCTCTGGTTTTGTTTGGAATTTTTTCTTTATCTTTGATATTCTGTACTTTGAATATGATATGCTTAGAGGTAGGTATTTTTTGCATTTATCCTGCTGGATATTCTCTGAGCTTCCTGGATCTGTGGTTTGGTGTCTAACATTAATTTGGGAGAATTCTTAGTAGCTATTGCTTTACATATTTTTCCTCCTGGCATTCCTATTATACATATGTTATTTATTTTGTAGTTGTCTCACAATTCCTGGATATACTGTTCTATTTTTTGTCTTTTTTCTCTTTGCTTTTCAGCTTTGGACATTTCTATTGAGATATTCTTAACTCAGAGAGTCTTTCTTCAGCCATATTCAGTGTACTAATAAACCCATCAAAGGCATTTTTTATTTCTATGATAGTGTATTATTTTATCTTTTGCATTTTTTTGTTATTCTTCCTTAGAATTCCCATTGCTCTACATACATTTCCCATCTGTTCTTGTATGCTGTCTACTTTACTTATTAGAGCCCTTAACATTTTAATAATGGTTGTTTTTTCATTTTCAGTCTAATAATTCTAACATTTCTGCCATATCTGAGCCTGGTACTAATGCTTGCTCTGTCTGTTTAAAGTGTGTGTGTGTGTGTGTGTGTGTGTGTGTGTGTGTGTGTGTTTTCCTTTTTAGTATGACTTGTAATTTTTTTCTTGATAAAAAGACATGATGTACTGGGTAAAAGACCTTTCTGTAGATAGGCCTTTAGTGGTGTGATGGTAAGATGTCCTGGGGGGAAAGTGTCCTATAGTCTTATGATTAGGTCTCAGTCTTTAGTGAACTTGTTCCTCTGGACTGTGAACCTCACAAATACTTCTTAGTCTCCCCTCCTCAAGATGGCTTGAGGGGGCTTGACTTAAGTATTTTTCTTCCCCCAAGTGGAAGGCTTATTCATAGTGGGTTTTTTTATAGATAGCCTAGAGTTGAATTTTGTTTATTGATTTTTTTCTTTCTCTTCTTAGCACATTAGTTATAACTTCTGTTTTTAACTCTTTCAAGCAACTGTCCTAGAGTTTGCACTATAAACATTTATAACTAATCTAAGACCATTTTCAAATAACACTATGCTGCTTCATGGGTAGTTAATACTGTCTGTTAACAAAACAGACCTAATTCCCTCCTCTCATCCCATTTGTCATTTGTTTTATATATATATGGAAGGTTGCAGACAACTGGAGTTGGGTATTTACCTTTCCCAAGGTCAGTTAGGCTCTGGTAAAACTACTTAGCAGATCAAGCTCTGATTAATTAGTTTCTCCTGAGGGCAGATCTTGCTAAGAAGAACAGAATGCTTGGTATATTTTTAAATGATTCCTTTTCTCCTCCTCCTGCCAGAAGTATGAGAGAATTTTTCTCTATTATTCACTGTGAGAATCTGGTGGAGCTCCAGCAGTTAAAGTTTACACAAGTAGGATCCCTCCCACTGACTGGGTTTCCCCAGAGTGTTTAACTCTTAGACTCATCCATGCTGAGCTTCTAGCTATTTGCCCATTATGGTTTAGGTCTTAACAGACCAACCCTCAGAGGTTTCTGCCCACGAGTTTCTGCTTTGGTTTGTGATTCTCTGTATTCACCTGTTGATCTCTCCAACTTTGGTGGCAGATCTTTGCCCTGTGAGCTCACTCTTCTTACAAATTGCAACAGTGTGGATGATTGTCTTCCCAAACCTCATGTTGAAATTTGATCCCCAATGTTAGAGGTGGAACCTAATGGGAGGTGTGTGGGTCATGAGGGCAGACCTTTCATGAATAAATTAATATCTTCCCTTGGAGGAAAGGTGAGTGTTCTCATTCTTATTAGTTCCCGATAGAACTGGTTGTTAACAAGAGCATGACGCCTTTCCCCAACCTTGCTTCCTCTCTCACCATGTGTTCTCTGAATACACTGGCAACCCCTTCTCCTTCCTCCATGTGTAGAAGCAGCCTGTGGCCTTCACAAGATGCAGATACTCAATCTTGTGCAGCCTGCAGAACTGTGAGCCAAATAAATCCCTTTTCTTTATATGTTATCCAGTCTCCTTTGTAACAACACAAAATGAACTAAAATACAGATCTAAGAAGAGCTGTTAACTTTTTAGGGTTTTAGACTTTTTACTTGTTGTTAGGCTGAAGTAGAAACTTCCAAGCTCCTCCTCATATGCTGAACCATTAACTAGAAGTTGCTACTAAGTTTTAAAAATAAATTTTATTTTAAAAATGTAAATTTTATGCAAACATTCTTGAAGAAAAAGGTCTTGATGACATTTTTCAGTTGTCATTTTGATTTCTGCTCCACAGTTAACTAGTTTAAAGGATCACAAACAAAAAAATGTATTAACATTACATGTTAATCTGAATAATGGATGCAAAACTTACTATTTTGATAACTGAATGATTCTGATAATGGTATAACTTCAAAAAACACTTTGGTTAGTGACCAGAATAAAGCCAATATGGAGTTTGGTGAAGTGGAAATATTAAGCTGTTTTCTACCACTAGAGTTGTTGCTCTTTCATTGACCAGCACTTACTCTTGTTTCAATTATTTCTCATATCCTGAAAATCATAATATTTTCATTCTGCAGTTTGTTCCAGAAAAAATGATTTAATCTCCCCTTTTAAACTAAATCTAAGTACCATCAGTTACCTTTATTTTCTTGAATTTAACAGGCATGTGAAATTTAATCTCATAGACTACATATGCAACTTTCTTGCTGAAAGGTGAGCAGAGAAATAGCTTTGCTGTTGACCCATGATTTTAGGGATTATCTCTACTTGGCAACTGGCTTGGGCTCTAGTGCCTTTTGTAGGTGGTGTGTTTGTCTAGTCGGAACCAGGGACAGAGATAGCATCATTCCCACTGCGCCTGATTTAACTTGGCCTTGGATGGTATCACTGATGGGGTTGGAATCTTTCACAGTAGATTACATCAATTTAATCATTATTTCAAGATTTTATCTTTTTGTTTGAATAGCTTAACTCCAGAGATAACATTTCATAGACCTATGCTCCTTCTAAACTAATGTTACTGGCATTTGGTCCCATTCTGATGTCTCTCCCATAGACAATGAATTTTACTGAGTCATCCTTGGTCTGGTCTTTCCTGATCCTCACTGGGTTATTTGTGAGAGAACTGGGGCCACTAGTGAAATCTCTGATTCTTGGTTACTGATTTTATCTGTACAAAGCCAACCAGAACAGACAGGGATGAAGCCGTTGATAGAACCTCATCACTACCATGCTGGGGGCAGAGGCTTAGACTGTATTAGAATGATTAACGTACAGAACAGGGGTTTTTGTTTTGATCCTGGTTGCATGATTAGCTTCAGCATTATTTGGATCAGATACAATCTCTAAAGTAACGTCTGTAGAAGTAAATAGCTGTTGATAAAATAGTCTTGGTTGGCCCTTTCAACCAGATCTCTGAACATGAAGTAACAGGGCTAGGGTAGACCGTGTCACTCAGTCTCCTGATGAAAGAAAGCTAATGTTTTGTTCTTGAGATTGTGCTCATTCCCTACTTCTTATTTGGCAGCAGAAAACAATTCCCTTGGGTCAATAGAGCCAGAGCAATTTGGAAAGTCAAAATTGAATATAGTTAGAGCTAGAAGAGCCAATTTAGACAATTTAAGCAAGATATTATTTTCTTTGAGTATAGACTGTCCAAGAAGATTCAAATTCTATGCAGGGATATGATATTGTGTTTTGGCTGGCTGGTGTATAGGTTCTGGTATTTTCCCACCTCACCAAAGTAAAATATTGACCCAAATGAATTCAAGGACCCGGTGAGGAAAGAAGGGGTGGGATGATATCGAGCAGATTCTGAGATTCTATAAACATCTCGTTTTGTTGGGAGGACATGGATAAGATTTAATGTCCTCTATTGGAAACGTGAAGCATTCTGGGAAGCCAGTGGAACTCTTCACTCCCTTTTTGCTCCCTTATTACACTCCTCTGAGAGCTGAGAGCTATACCACTACCACTTGGTTATGAAGTGTTACATGTGTGCCCGATTATCAGCCAGCAGTACACCTGGTTTTCATGAGGGCTTCTCTTCTCTGGGATGCCCTTCAAAGCTAGCTATGACTTATGTTTGCCCCCTCCCACAGAACCCAAAAGATAGCCAGGTTGTTCTGGCCCCCAAATCAGCCCAATTCAACCCTAAATAAAAACCCAAGCTTAAAAGAGAGGTGACCTTCTGTGTACCAGCAACTTATACACTTAAGACAGGAATTAAGAAACCCAAGTTCACTCCCAGAATTGCTCTGGATTTGGGCTCTCAGCTTTCAGAATGCTGATTAATTATGTGTTACTTGCACAGCTTATTATAAAGCTAAGCTTTATACTTACCATGACCCTCCTGCCTAATTAATTTAAGAACACTGAGTTTCAGGTACAGAGGTTAGGGGAGGCAGCCAAAACTTCCTGGGCTTGAGTTTCCTATTTTCCTGTGAGAAGACCTTCCTTAGGATCACCCTCCAGGCGCTCCCACTTAATAATATTGAGATAAGGGGCTGGTGAACCGGTGTGGCTCAGCCCTTTCCTACCTCTTTCTACACATTCTGCTTCTCCAAACCCTTTACCATAGCGTGGAAGCCTGTGGTTCCCCCTGCACAGTCCATGACCAGGAAAATCAGTACAGTTAATTCTAAGGTTCAACATCAGTAAGCCCATGGTTCCTTCACACTGAGCCACCTTTTCAAACTTTTTTTCCCTTTCCCCTTCCTTCCCTTTCCCTCTCCTCCCCTCCCTTTCCTTTTTTTTTTCTTTTCCCTTACCTTCCCTCCTCCTTTCTTTCTTCTTCTCCACTTTTATTCTTCCCTTGCACTTGGGAGACAGCTGCTTTTGTAAACCAATATAGGTTAGTGCCACACTATCTCAATGATGTCTGGTCCTCTCGATCTGGTGCCTGATGCCAGGCTGGAGAATAGCTAGCACCCAATTAGTACAATGGAAAGCAAACTAGAACATACAGAGTGATGCTCCGAAATGTATACTAGGTACCATCTGGGCTGCTTTACTTAGCATCACTCTATGATGTGGACCTATTTCTTTTCTACCTCTTTATGGATAATAGTACTTACATGAAGAGTCAAGTGCCTCTCCTACGATTCCACAACATGTATGTCATACTTCTAATAATAACAGTGGCCAAAAAATATGATTTTTCTTTGTGCTTGTTACTGTGCTGAACAATTTGCACATTATCATCTCACTGAGTCTTTACAACAATCCTGTGAGGTGGCTGTTATTAGTCCCATTCTACTGATGAGAAAACTGAAGCATTGAGGTAAAGTTATTCCCCGAGAGTCACTCATCTGTTAAATATCATGTCTGAAAATGCCGCCAAGGTTGAATGAATCCAGAACTGGAATTTTCAAATGACACTACACTGCTACCTCCCTGGTAACACCAATACACAACTTTTTGCATCTATGTTTATGCCCTTATCTCTCCACATTGTTTCATGGGCTTCCCAAACATAGGGACTGTGTTCTAATCATGTTTGCCAATAAAAAGAAAACACTGTTAAGAGTCCAATAAAATATATCTTTGTTTCCCCCACCTGAGTGTTAAACCAAATGAGGGACAAGATCAAAGGATAAGCAGATGTTGATTAAAAGTATCAGATTTATTATTGAGGAAGACTGGGCTGGAGGAGGTGGCTCAGTATGAGGCAACCATGGGCTTTCTGATGTTGAACCTTAGAATTAGCTGTACTGACTTTCCCAGTCATGAACTGTGCCGAGAGAACCACAGGCTTCCACACTACACTGAAGGATTTGGAGGAGCAGAATGTGTTGAAAGAGGGAGGAAGGGGCTGAGCCACACTGACTCACCAGCCCCTCATCTCAGTATTATCAAGTGGGAGTGCCTGGTGGGTGATCCTAAGGCAGGTCTTTTCACAGGGAGGGAAAAAAGGTATGATTCTGTTCCTTCCAATAAATATGCTGTGTAATATTTTACATTAATAGTACCAAAATAATACAATTAATTCATGAACTCATAGAATAATAATTCAAAATTGATATGAGTGGCACATCCAGATAAGGATGGACAGCATATACGTGGAAAGAGGGCTATGCATAAAAGATGTGGGAAATCCCTCTTGAAGAAAAATGGAAAAGGTAATAGAGAACTCTACTACCATTGCCCTTTATCTGGTCATCTCTACTAAGATGTGTGTAGTTTTGTGCCCTCATCATATAATTCTAGAGTTCACATGTACACTTTCTCATCTAAACTATCTCTATGACAGACTCAGTCTTTATGAGATGACTATTCATATTCAGTTCTTGTTCTTGTTTCAATTTGTCCTGGTATGTCAATAGCTTTGCACCAGGAAAATGGAGGCCCTTATTAATGATTCCTCCTTATCAATACTGACATCCCACCAACCACTTGTGACCACACCCCTACCAGCCACCCACCGACTGCTTTATTCCAGTCACACCAGCCTCCTTCTTCCTCCTCAGTGTTTGGGTTCCCTCTGCCTGGGACATTCATTCCCCCAAACTCCCACACCTTCACTTTTCTTGCCAAGGCCACCTTACTGGAGAGGCTTTCTCTGACACCTTATCTAAAATGGGAACTCCATCTCCCCAACATACCTCTTCCTTTCTCCTGCTTTCTTATTCACCAAAATCATAATCACTACCTTACATGGTACACATTTACACAGTTGCTGGCTTACTGTCCTCTTTCCATCTGTCTTAAGTTGGGATTCCTAGCAGCAGAACCTGAGAGAAGAATCCAGATGTGTATTGAGGAAATGATCTTCAGGAAAACAGGTGAAGTGAGGAAATGAAGCAGGGTCTTATGGGTGAAGCGTCCAGACAATGATGTGGTTCTAATGATTGTGACTTCCTGGCTGAGTCTGTGCCCCTCTATGTAGGGTAATTCTCTTGGGAATGGGGGCAGCTGAGAGCTGGGAGCCAAAAGGCATGAAAAGTAGGGAAGGAAGGAAGGGCTGGCCAGATAAAAAGGAACTGAGACAGGCAAATAAACGGCATCTAACACCTGCACTACAATATAATCACCACCAAAGTTTGAACTTTCTGTTTTGCTCTGTACTGTATTTCTAGTACACATAACAGAGCCTGGTACATAGTAGGTAGTCAATAAATATTTGTTGAATGACTTAATGAACTTAATGAACTGGTGTGGTGCTGGGTTCAGGGAATATAATGGTGAACAAGACAGATATAGTTCCTGCCCTCATGGATGTATGCTCTAATGGGAATTCAGATACAGGCAACTGAAATAGTTTGATAAGCACTACTGTAGGAAAAGCAGAGGGGACTAAGAGCACACACTAGGAACACGTAAACCCCAGATCTTAGGAGGAGCAGATATTCCAAACCTTCTGATAATATGGTCAAGGACTGTGTTTTCCAGTGTAATTAATTATTTGCAGACTGTGTGGAATGCACATTGATAAAGTCAGGAAAATATCTGCAAGACTGTAGCATTACTATGAAGATTCAAATTCACTTTCATTTCAC
The DNA here is from genome assembly GCA_963574415.1 of Tarsius wallacei. Taxonomy (NCBI): domain Eukaryota; kingdom Metazoa; phylum Chordata; class Mammalia; order Primates; family Tarsiidae; genus Tarsius; species Tarsius wallacei. The sequence continues at coordinate 11,186 of CAUYQG010181188.1, forward strand.
CCATGATTTGTGTCTCACATAGAATGATTTAAAGGAGAACAGCCTGAACCAGGACCCCTCAAATCAGCCCCGGGTCTATTTCTTCACTTGCAAATGAGTAGGCTAAATTCAAATTCCTTGGGAAGCTACCCACCCTCTAGTCTATGGAGAGGCATGGACATTGGGCTCTACCCAGCAAGGGAATACCAGATAGTCAGTTGTTACTACTGGCCAACCAGTATTCCCTAGGTTTGAGGAACTCCTTTGGGCAAATTGAAAATTGGCGTTTGTTTTCCTCTGAAGGCATCAGCATGGTATTTAGGTTTTGTGCTTAGCAGTTAGCTCAGTTTTTATTCTTTTTAATTTTTTAAAATTGTTTAATAGGAATGTGGGTTACAAGTGAGGATTAACTACATGAATAGGCTGCATGCAGGTGAAGTTTGGTCCACTCCATTCACTCAATCCCCCTGGTAATGACTCAAGTACCCTTTGTGTTGTCATGTGCCCTACACCCTCCTACTTGCCTCCCTTTCCTAGCAGTGCCCAGCAAATGCTGAGCCTTCCCTTTTGCTAATGTGACTAATGCTTAAGGCCCACTTATGAGTGAAAGCATGCAGTATTCAGTTCTTTGTTTCTGTGATAGATCAATTAGTGCTTCTGTGATAGATCACTTAGTGTGTGTAGAGTCTGTGATTTTGTTCTTCTTTATGGCTGTGTAATACCTTACCGTGTATTTGTAGCACATTTTATTTTATTTTTTTAAAGCAGGATTTATTGAGAGGACAGAGACGCTCCCACAGTGGGAGGGGATCTGAGAGGGTTGCCCCCACATTGTCTTTATCCAGTCCACTTTCGATGGGCAGTAGGATTGGTTCCATGTTTTTACCATTAAGTGTGACAATAAACATACGTGTACAGGTGTCTTTTTTGTAGGCTGACTTATGTTTCTTCAAGTATGTTCCCAGGAGAGGAATTGCTGGGTCCTAAGGAAGGTCAACTTTTAGTTCTTTTAGAATTTGCTGCACCGCTTTCCAGAGAGGTTGCACTAGCTTGTACTCCCACCAACAGTGCAGAAATGTTCCCTTTTCTCTCCACCCACGCCAGAACCTGTTGTTTTTTTTTTGACTTGTTAATGATAATCCTCCTTACCAGAGTTAGATGGTATCTCATTGTAGTTTTGGTGGGCATTTCTCTGATGATTAGTGAGGCTGAGCATTTTTTCATGTTTCTGTTGGCTACTTGTATGTCATCTTTTGAAAAGTGTCTGCTCCTGTCCTTTACCCACTTTTTAATGGAGTTGCTTGTTTTTTTTCCTTTCACTTCATTTGAGTTCCTTGTAGATCCTGGATGTTAGGCCTTTGTCAGATGCATAATTTGCAAGTGTTTTTTTCCCATTCTGTGGGTTGTCTCTTTACTCTCTTGATGTTTTATTTTGCTGTTCAAAAGCTTTTCATTTTGATGAGGTCCCACTTGTCTATCTTGGCTTTTATGGCATTTGCTTTTGGGGACTTGGTTAAGAATTTTTTGCCTACTTCTAGGACTCTTATAGTTTGAGGTTTTATGTTTAGGTCTTTGATTCTATTTGAAGTTGATTTTTGTATGTGGTGATAGGTAGGGGTCCTGTTTCATTCTTCTACATGTGGCCAGCCAGTTTTCCCGGCATCATTTGCTAAATATAGTCTCCTTTCCCCAGTAATTGCTAATGATGGCTATGTTGAAGATGAGCTGATTGAGAGACTGTGTTTTTGCTTCTGGAATCTCTGTCCTATTCCATTGGTTTATGTGCCTATTCTTGTACCAATATCAAATTATTTTGCTTACTTTAGACTTGTAATAAAGTTTAAAGTCTGGAAGTATGATACCTCCTGCTTTGTTCCTTTTTCTGAGGACTGTTTTGACTATTCATGTTCTTTTCTGTTTCCATATGAATTTCTGTATTTTCACTTCCAAGTCTGAGAAAAATGATGTTGATAATTTGACGGGTATTTCACTGAATCTGTAGATTGCCTTGGGTAGGATGGACATCTTGACAATATTGATTTTTCTAATCCATGAGCAAGGAATGTTTCCCATTTGTTTGTGTCATCCTTGATTTATTTGAGCAGTGTTTTGCAGTGCTCGTTGTAAAAGTCTTTCACTTCTCTGGTCAGATGGATGCCAAGATATTTCATTATTTTGTGGCTATTGTGAATGGGATTGTACTTTTTATTTGGTCTTCTGCCTGCTTGTTGCTGGTGTATAGAAATGCAACTGTCTTTTGCACATTGATTTTGTAACCTGAGACTTCATCAAAGTCATTTATCAGTACAAGGAGGCTTTTGACAGACTCCTTAGGGTTTTCATGGTATATAATCATATCATCTACAAAGAGGGATAGCTTGACTTACTCTTTTCCTATTTGGATACCCCTGAATTCCTTCTCCTACCTGATGGCTCTAATTAGGACTTCCAGCACTATGTTGAACAGAAGGGCTGAGAGTGGGTATCCTGTCTTGTTCCCGTTCTTAGGGGGAATGCTTCCAGTTTCTGCCCATTGAGCAAAATGTTGGCTATGGGTTTATCTTAGATGACTCTTAATGTCCTGAAGGCTGTTCCTTCTAAGCCTAGGTGCTCAAGGGTTTTTACCAAGAAGGGGTGCTGGATTTTTCCCAATGCTTTTTCTGCATCTGATGATATAGCCAAGTGGTTCTCGGTTTTATATCTTAATATACTGAATTGTGTTTATGGTCTTGGAAATGCTGAACCAGCCCTGCATCCCAAGAATGAAGCCCATCTGGTCATGGTGGATGATCCTTGAGATGTGTTGTGGAATCTGATTTGTTAGAATCTTGTTGAGAATTTTTGCGTGTATGTTCATCAAGGAGATTGGCCTGTAATTCTCTTTTCTTGTTGAGTCTTTGCCACACCTGGGTATCAGTATGATGTCAGCTTCATAAAATCAGTTGGAGAGAAATCCATCATTCTCGATTAACTGGAATATTTTCAATAAGATTGGTGTCAGTTCCTCCTTGTATGTCTTGTATAATTCAACTAAGAAGTCATCTGATCCAGGGTTTTTGTTTTTTGTTTTTTGCTCTTTTTTTTTTTTTTTGGTGAGGAGGTTTCTTATGATTGAGTCAATTTCCTGGATTGTTATTGGTCTGTTTATAATTTCAATTTATTCTTTTACTTTTTTTGAGTTGGAGTCTCACTCTGTCGCCCAGACTGGAGTGCAGTGGCCGCTCCCGGTCATTGCAACCTCGACCTGCTGGGCTCCGGCAATCCTTCAGCCTCAGCCTTCCAAGTAGCTGGAACTACAGGTGCTCATGCCTGGCTAATCATGCCCGGCTAATTTTTGATGTATTGTAGAGATGAGGTCTCACCAAGTTGCCCAGGCGGGTCTCGAACCCGCAGGCTCAGGCAATCCACTCACCTCAGCCTCCCAAGGCACGGGATTACAGGCTGAGCCACCAAGCCCGGCTTCAATTTGTTCTTGTTTCAATTTTGGGAGGTTGTGTGTTGTCAGAAAGTCCTCCATTTCCTTTAGGTTTTCTAGTATGTTTGCATATAGGTGTTCATATAATCTCTGATCATCTTTTGAATTTCTTCAGGATCAATTGTGACTCCATCTTTGGAGTGTCTAATTGTGTATATTTGAACTTGCTCTTTTTTTAAAGTCCATCTGGCCAGGGGTTTTTCAATCTTACTTATCACTTTAATGACCGAGCTTTCTCTTGTTGATCTTGTCTATGATATTTTTGTCTTCTATATCCTGCAATTGTGATTTTGTCTTGGTGATCTGGATCTTTTGCTGAAGTTAGGATTTAGATGATCTTGCCTTCCAGCTCCCTTAGGTGTGATGTTGGTCTGTTTACTTGTAATTTTCCTGTTTCCTTATGTGTGCATGCAAAGCTATAAATTTTCCTCTTTACACTGTATTCATAGCATCCCAAAGATTCTGATAAGATGTGTCTTTGTGTTCTTTTGTTTCCAGAAATGTTTTTATTTCTGTCTTGATTTCTGTGTTGCCCCAGAAGTCCTTCAGTAGCATGCTGTTTAGTGTACATGTCTTTTTGGGTTTTCAGTTGATCTTGTTGGGGGCTCTATTGATTTTTATTCCACTGTGATCTGAGAAAATGTATGGTATTATTGCAAACTTTTGAAATTTGTTCACACTTGATTTATGTCCAAGCATATGATCAATCTTGGAGTATGTTCCATGTACTGATGAGTAGAATGTATACTCTGTAGATGTTAGGTGGAATGTTCTGTAGATGTCTATTAAACCCATTTGATCAAGTGTCAAGTTAAGGTTTCACGTCTCCTTGTTGGTTTTTTGCCTCAGTAATCTATCTTGAGCTGCTAGTGGGATATTTGGGTCTCCAACTATGATTGTGTGAGAGTCACTGTCCTCTCTTAATTTACCTAGTAGCTGTTTTATAAAACCTGGTGCTCCTGTGTTGAGTGCATATATGATTAATATGGATAATTTCTTGCTCACGAATTGAAACTAGGATCATTATGTAGTGTCTTTCCATGTCTTTTTAAACTTTTGATGGCTTGAAGTCTGCTCTGTCTGATATTAGAATAGCTACTCCTCTTTTCTTTTGTTTTCCATTTGCCTCAAAGACCATTTTCAAGTGCTCAACTTTGAGCCTGTGGGTTTCCTTTGCAGTGAGATGAGTTTCCTGGAGGCAGCAGAATAATGGATCATGTTTCTTTATCTACTTTGCCACTCTATGTCTCTTAAGTGGTGCATTTAGTCCATCATGTTTCAAATTGACTATTGAAATATGAGAGTTTCCCTGTCATAGGGCTGTTAGGGGGTTGCTTTTATCCTTTTGTATTTATCTGTGTGTATATCTTCATTTTTGTGATTGCTCTGTTGACTCTGTGTTTACCTGTACTTTTGGGATGGGTATCTCATTCTTTTTTTTTTTTCCCCTGTGTTCAACATCTTGTTAAGCATCTCCTGAAGAGCTGTTCTTGAGGTGGCATATTCTCTTAGGGATTGGATGTTTGTGAGAATTTTAATTCTCCAACACTGATGATGCTTAACTTGGTTAGGTAGGAAATTCTTGGGTTGGAATTGCTTATCTTTAAAATGTTAATGATTGGATTCCAGTTCCTTCTGGCCTGTAGTTTTTCTGCAGATTAGTCTGAAGTGATTCTGATGAGTCTTCCCTAGTAGGTACTCTGACCTTTCTTCTCTTGTTGTCTTTAGGATTTTTGCTTTTGTGCTTACTTTGTGGAGGCTGAATACTGTGTCTGGGGGTTGGTCTTATGTGACACCTTGTGGGGGTTGTCTGAATCTCTTGTGCTTGAATAGTTGCCTCTCTAGCAAGATGTTGGAACTTTGCTTGAATGACCTCATAGAATGGAATGTTTGTTCCATGGTGTTCTCAGTTTCCATTTCTGCTTCAGGGACACCAGTCATTCATAGACATAGCCCCATATCTCTCAGAGCCTTTGCTCCTTCTTATTTGGGTTTATTTTCTATATTTTTGACAGACTGGGCTAATTCCATATTTTGGTCTTCCAGCTCTGAGATACTTCCTTGTGCTTAGTTGATCCTGCTCCCTATGCTTGTTACTTAGTTTTTGATTTCTAGGATGGAGTTCTTCGTTTCCATTATTTCAGAGTAGCCTTTTCTGAAATTGGTCAACTCTGATTTTATTTTCTTATGACTTCAGTGAGTTTTGGTTCTAGTTTCTCTTGGTTGCTTCTGTTCATTTTAGCCATTCTCTGATATCTGAGACTGTCATCTGGCGGTGGGGGGAAGATTGTTTGCAGGGGGTGGGGGGGAGGGTTCCATTGTTTGTTCTCTGACAGCTGCTTTTTTAGGCACTGTCTCTTTAGTACTCTGAGGGTAGCCTGTAGTTTTTCATTGATTTTTCCTCATTTGTAATAGGCTTCTCTTCCCTCTTTGTAATCCCTTTTGGTTTTGTTGTTCTGAAGCTAGTTACTGACTATCTGTTCTAAGACCCTTTTTCTGTTTCAGTATAGGTCTTTCAGTGAGAAAGGGAGTAACATTCACTTCTGTTCCTTGCTCCACCTTGTGACAGGTTTCTCAACTATAGCAGCTCTTTCTACTAGCACTCTGTGGAGAGTAGGTGGGGAGAAATGTTCTCTTCCCCACCCCCCAACTGCTGTCTGCAGTTTGTAGCCCAGAAACCTTCCCACCAAGAAAGGCTTCAGGTATCTTTTGTGTTACTCCCTCCCTGTTCAAATCCACATTCTGCTCTTGAAAAAGAGCAATTTCCATGCCACAAGTGGGGGGAGAGGGGATCCACCCTGTAGGCAAACAGGGCATGGAGGTGGTTCTTCCTATTCGACTGGGGAGTTGGGCTGTGCCTCAGTGAGATTTACTCTGCAGACAGGCTTTCCCTGCCTGGTAGCTGACCAGAGCCCTGCTCATGGCTGCTGACCCAGTGTGGATTTTTTTTCCTCTTTTCCACTTGGGGTCTGGTTGTCTGTCATTCTGCCCTGAACAGGACTTCTTCTGAATGGGACCAGTGTCTCACGCACAGCTCGGAGGGAGTGAATGGACTCAAAGCACTTTAGGTACATTCATCCACTCTCATTCTGTCAGGGCTTCAGTTCCTGTGTGAGTCTGCCACATGGTGGGGAATGGGGTGCCCAGTTTCTCTCATCTACTGTCATTTCTGGTCTCTATATGTTCAAAGAGACCTTTGCTGGGTACAAGGTGTGTCACCTATCCAAAAGTGTTTGAGATGTCTCCATCTATCAGCAGCTTGGTCCCTACTCTCTGCCTTGCTCAGTGAGACAGGTGCTGGTCTGTTCCACCATGATGGTCATCTTGGATCTTATCTATCTAGGTCTGTTTTTAAAAAACAAGAACTCAAGTGCCCTGCAGAAAGCAGAGAGCTACTGCAGTGATAATTTGACCCTGTCGTTGCTTGGTAAACCCTAGTGATTGACAAATTGACTTATATGGTCTGGTCTATCAGAAGGACTCTACACTGGATGGATGTGAACTGACTTCCTCATTTTTTTTTCCAATTTTTTTTTTTTTTTAGCTGTGTGTAAGATTCCCATGTATTTCTTTTGTGGGGTGGTTGTGTGTGTGTGTATGTGTGTGTGTGTGTGTGTGTGTGTGTGTGTGTGCATGAGCTTGTGAGTAGTTGGGGAAGAGACCATAGGAGTTGGCTTGGGGTAGTTTTTAGCTAAAGCATGGTTTTTTTTAATGTTTGATACCCATGTTCATTTAGACGTTTTCACAATTCACCTTGGAAAATGGAAAAAAGTAAGTTCTAGTGAAATATAAAAAGGCCATTGAAATGTCACACAGTGGTTACATAACAGTGGATTATATAATGCCTGAGTGAAGGGGAAGGAGAGGGGATATTATTCAGAAATGTCTAGTAATTTGAAGACATTCAAAAACAGCAATGTTCTCAGGCATTCTTGTGTTTGTTGCTAACTTTTGGCAGAGATATTCTGAGGGTATTTAGTCCTTCCCTGACTGGTCCTGAGCACCTCTACCCTATTCTTGGACTTTTTTTTTTTTGTATCCTGGTAGGGTGCTCTTGATTGGCTGCTATCTTATCCACCCCTTGAACAGTTGCCTTGAGGTCTGCCATGTTAAATGGTACCCCCCCCCGCTCATTTATTTTTCTGGCTTTGGGTTTGATTTTCTTCTAGATTTAGAACTTTGATTGAAGGGATATAATATATCAGAAAAGTAGGTGGTTTGATCTACTCAGTACTAATTTTTTGCAAGATGATACTTCTTTAGAAGGTGATATTTCCTGAATGCTGGTTAGTTATACAATAAAATATGTTTTACATAAGTTTGTTGAATGTTGGACTATTTGTGAAAATAGGGATGGGTGCATACTGCCATGGTTCATTAGTTGAATGCTGACCTAAATGATGATAGTATAGTATAATGAGAGGAGTCCTGGACTAGGAGGCAGGAGTGATTGGTTCTTGGTACTGCTTGATTGTAACTTTTGGCAAGTAGCTTCCCTTTCTTGTCCTCAGTTTCTCTGCAGAACTAGATAATCCTTAAAGATCTTTCTAACTCTATGAGCAAAGTTTTATGTAGCTGTAAAGCTTGCAAAATCAGCAAGGATATGTGTTTTCATTCAGGTATCTTAAACTCATCTCCTAGAACTTTGGGTCAGATTTGGTCTTGTGAAAAATAAAACCAAACAGTGAAGTCTCTGGCTTATCAGACACCCTAACTTAATTTTGATCAAATGTTTTTTCATGAACTAGATTACTAAGATAATAATATGCTTGGGTGAAGGGTATTGACTCTAGACAAAGGAATTATTTCTTTAGTTCTGCCAGTTCTTACAAGGGAAAGCTGATACTTCCATCAGAATTGGGATATGGTTTCCCTTAGGGAAATCTCAATGCCATAAAAGCCAATGCATACATTGCCTTGGGGCTTAAAAAAATTTTGTGCTAGAGACAATCAGAAATGTTCACATACTACTTTTTTCTGAACAAAAACCAACAAATTGAGAAAGTTGTCATATTTGAATTGTTTTCCTTTTCAGAGGAAGGATATGCAATACTGAATTAAAAAGTTACTTTTCCAGAAAGCATGTTTTTTATTTTTTTCAGAAAAGAACCCACCTTTGAGTTACAATTGTCATGAAATGTCATTATAGCACGACTCATATATAGAAACTCTATATTTTTGAGACAGGCATGTCTGTGAAGTGCTGGCCAGTCAGACTTACTTAATGTCTCAGTCTAGTGAGAGATAATCATAAGGACTAACACTGAGAGCGTAAACTGGAGAAAGAGGTTCTAGTAAATTGTCATTGTTTTGCCTTTGAGAGTCATTTAAAGGGAAGTTCTAGGGCTGAGTGGTTAGAGTGGGATAGTTGTTTGGGTTATTCCATCAACCCTAGGTCAGAACTACCTTTATACCCCCTTGTTCCTCCAACCTGCTTGGACACTCAGGATGGTGGGGGCAGGACTCAGCTAATCTGTAGGCAAGGAAACAACTCATATAATTTCAGATTTGTTTGTTTATTTGTTGTGACATGGTAAGTATGATAAAAAGAATAAAATTAACTTTAAATATTGTAGAATTAGTGGGAACTTAACTGCTTTTTTTTTAGCTGTTCTTTTGGACACAGCTAAAGAAGAGAGGATACTGGCAAGCCAAGGGTTAATGGGAGTGATTTTCTCTCACCTTTGAAGAGGAAGAGTCTGTAATGGATTTTACTTCCCTCCTTCATTTATTAGATTTTACGGGAAATTGAACATGGTATGTCCTTTGTATCAAACCACTGAATGAGGGCATTTTGCTTTGAGGAAATCCTATACACTAAAAAAGGAATTTAGCAATTAGTAGGGTAAAATTCACACAAGCAAAAGTTTTATGACTTTACAAAAGGCTCTTTTAGTGAGCCAATCCCAGTGCTTTAAAAAGAACATGTTAAGTGAGGAACATAAGCCTGTTTCCTGAGTAAAGACTTCGATTGACACAAACATGGCCAAATGTTCTTTGTGCCTGGCAGTATCTAGGAGAAATCAACTAATTTATAATTATAATGCCCATGTGCACTGGCGTAAAACCTTCCACCCCATTTGGATACAAAATTGTACTTCAATGCTCAGAAAGATTTTCCTTCTTTCTTTCCTTCTTTTTTTTTCTTTTCTGACAACCTCTGTGACTTTAGACAAGAGGCTTTTGTGGGTAACACCTTTTTATTTATGAGGAAAACATTTGCAAATCTTTTATTTTGTGTTTAATTTAGTTTTTACCAGAAAATAAGGGGCTATGTATGGTATATTCATGGAAACTAAATTAACTAATAGGGTTTAACTGTGGGTTGAGTGTTCTGAGGAAATGTTTGGGAACTGAACTTATAAACAGAAGTCCAGTGTTCAGGGCCCCTAGAGACATAATGACAGGTCCTACTCACTGAACATTTTGTGCCTCAGGGCAAGCTGAAGGCAAGAGAAAAGGGTTTAAAGAAAGCCACTGAATTTGGAGAAGTTGGAGTGATGTTTTGACCAACCTGTTTGTTCGGTATTAAAAAAAACCACAATAATGATATGGGCGAGTCGTTATTTAGAACAACTTATGAAACATACAGTAAATATATTTGTGGATGATTGGGGTTGGCTATTAAAAGAAGTCCAGATCTGGTTTTCCAAATGCCTTGCAGACCTCTGGATAGGGCTGGAATGCTGGTCGCAAGATGCTCACGAGAGCTACCTCCTAATGGGAGCTCTGTATGTCTCTAAGCTTGCAACCCTGGCCTGGGGGATTTTCAAAAAAATTGTTGTTAGAACTTCTAAGAAGCAACTGTGCTACTAAGAACAAAAGTAGAAGTATCTGTTGTCTAAAAAAGAGAAGACATAGCTTGGGAAACCTGACACACTTAAAAAAAAAAAAAGATTTTACTTTTATTTTTTACTTTCCTTTTACACATTTATATTTCCTCCCACCTAAAGTGAATAGGAAGAAGTTTGAAGGATAAAGATGATTTAAAAAAAAGCACACAAATATTCTAATTTTTGTTTATTGTGTGCCCTGGAAGTAGAGAACAACAAAGCACAGACCCTATATTTTGTCTTCTCCATCCCTTTTGCCCTGTGTCTTCCTTTCTACTTCCTCATTTAGTCTGAATTTTAGCAATGCAGTATTCAAGTGGACTCATAATGCTCATTTCCTTTCAGTGGAGTTTTCCAGTAACTATAATGTTAATATTGTTCATAGGAAATTACCCAGTTGGTGGTGTGCACGGGTCTAATTTTGACTCCATCTGCACGCAAGGTATCTGCTTGTCTCCGGCAGTCAGATCTACCTCTTTGACTGAACTGCCTCTGTCCCTCTCTGCTAGTGTGTCACTTTCCGTCTTGTAAAATGTTTAAGAAATGTTGTACAAATGTTTAAGAAAAATAACCGTTGTTTAGAGTAGGCAATTAGCAAAAAAAAAAATCTGAAATTACAATAACATAGGAATATTTTTCAACAGTCACAGAGTGAAGACAAAACAGCCATAGAGAAAGAGAAGCTTAGTTGTGCAGAGTTTGTCTAAGAGAAGTGTGGGTCATGGGAGGAAGTCTTTAGAAGAGATTTAGCAGTTGAAAGTTGAACAGACTCCTTAAAGAAAGGGCTTAACAAAACTTACAGGGGAGAGACAGACAGAGAGAGAGAGAGAGAGAGCACGAGAGAGAGACTGATTCCACCTACCTCCAAGGAGGCAGATGCCAACTTGACATGGGAACCAAGAAAGTCTTGTTTGTATAGAATAAGCACAAATACTTTTCACATGAAGAAATTTTCTAAAAAGTTTTCCTAAGGTAAAATGTTAAGATGTATATGTCTCAATAGTTTCTAAGCACAGTTAAGCACAAGGTGATCATCAAACTCATCATTTTATGCCTTTTGTCTGTCATAGTTAGTGTAAACATTCCCTTTCACTATCAAAAATGTCTCCGTCTGCATAATAAATTATATGGTCACGCTAATTAGGATGAGCATTTTGAAATGGAACGTTTATTGAATTAAGTGTTACATCATCAGATCCTATTTTTGCTGTTAAAGATTTTGTAATCCTAAGCAGAAAATTCTAGAAATAGCATTCAGTGTGGAGGGAGGGTGAATGTTTCTGTCTTGTGTTAAGGAAACATACAGGGAATGACTTCAAGTTCTCATTTCTGATTTCCTCTTCTGGTAATACCTGCAGCAGTTTCTCTAAGAGGTTTCATTTTCTTCTGTACAGGGTTAAGAAAGGAAGAAAGGATAAGCCCTTATATGATAGCTGTACATAAATATCTTTTACATGAGCAAGGCAAATACAGCTTACTTTTATTTTCTGCTAAACTCATATAATAAGGCTGCCAGATGTTTCAGTCTCAGGATATTAGTAAAAATCCTGAGAGAGGTCGCTGATCATTTGACTAAACCTAGAACTCGCCATCATTAGAAAATTCAGGGAGATTGTTATCTTTCTGTGGCTGTTGTAACTGCTAATGCAGTTGCCTAACTACAGCATTGAAGTAGAATTCTTTTTACTAAGCCTTGGACTGCTTAGTAATCCTTAGAGGGTGCCCTTCTCACAAATGCTCCCCTGTACAACAGTTAGAGTATGATGACAAGAAATGCAGTTCAAATTTCCACCTGGGGAAGCTACAACCTCAAATATTGGTGTATCAGTCTTCTTCAGTCTAGCTCGTTTGAAGTTTCTTGCTAGTTCAGTGTCCCCTAGTGGTAACTTGTCTCATTAATATGACAGGGATAGACTGTGAGATCCACATATATCATGGTCTCTTTCATTCGTGTTTTATAATGAATACAAATTCTGAGGGCCTACTTAGTGCCTGGTAGTATATCCTCTCAATAATCCCTTGAATAGGAGATTAATAACACAAGTATCTATATTAGAAAACAGGTTCAGTGGAATGGCCAAAGCTTGTAAGAGTCAGAGCCAGGATTTGAGGCTAGAATGTTTGAGTCATAGTTCTGATGTTTTTGTTTTTTGATTTGTAACTGAACTCTAATGTTTCATGATTCCAGCATGACAGGCATTCTCTAGACACAAATGAAGCATAGGGGCAATCGGGTAAGAAGCCTCAAGAAGACTGAATCTGTTCTGCCACACCTTGGTTGCTTCTGGCCTTCCTGATGTATGAGCACTGGGAGGACACAGGCCAGAGTGAAAACAAGAACTAGCTTTACCTGGATACATCTGGGTTTAAATCCTCACTCCACCACTCCACCTTTTGCTTCATAAATATCTCTTGAGTGTCTACTATGTTCTAGGCCCTAGAGACACAGTGATGCAGAAGAGGGAAGATATTTTTGGTCAAGTTTCTTGTTCTTGCTGATTCCCAGTTTTGTCATCTCTAAAGTCGGAAGGTGAGCATACCATTCAAAGTTTGCGGAAGGCAAGTATTTAAAATCATTCAACATACTACTAAAAGATGGGTATCTGGTCATTGAGGGCAAAATGGTGGCAATGATGGCCCAGTGCAAGCTGAGGACAATTTGATTGGTCCAACACTCTTAGAACACTTTTTTTTGACCTGGCTGTCTGCAAATGTAAGGAAATCTATGTACCATCACATATTTTAATTAACCAAATCCCAAATTCTGCTTGTGGCATTAAAGGACTGAGCTGTCTCTTTACCTACTCCAAACTCTGAAGTCTCACTGGTACCTCCAAAAATTTTCATGGTTTGTAATTGTGGAATTGAATGTCAGAGGTCCCAAAAAGGCAATAGAAAAACCTGTATCTTTCCGAGGAAAATGTTGGTGTCTAGATATTTAAGATGATGTCTTTTGAGGAATATGTTTAACGGGTTGAATGGTAACATTTTTTATGAGCAATATTTTAAGTTATAGTGATGATAATATCAAATTTACTCAGAACTTTGGGTCTCTCAAAGCATATTTTTTCTTAAGGATCTTGTTATACTTGTGAAGAAAGAAGTTTGATACAATTCCTTAACGTTGAGGTTATGATTTTCTTCTTTTCATTCCCTACTTTATTTGGTCAGTATTTTTCTTTCATTTAAGATAGTAAAATTCATCAAGTTGTGCTGAGTTCAGAATTCCATTATTGTAACTAGATTATTGTTATTACTATTTTTTAAAAATTAGAGTCTCACTGTCTCCCAGGCTGGAGTGCCGTGGCATGCTCATGGCTACTGAAACCTCGACTAGCTGGGCTTAGACGATCCTTCTGCCTCAGCCTTCTAAGTAGCTGGAACCATAGGTGTGCCCCATCATGCCTGGCTAATGGGCTTAGGCATTCCTATTGCTTCTGCCTCTCAAAGTGCTGAGATTACAAGCATGAGCCACTGTGCTTGGCCTGGATTATTGTCTTTCAGACATTTTCAGATGAGGATGTCTGATGATTAATAATAATAATAATAATAATAATAATAATAATAATAGTTGCTGTGGATTAAGAGTCTGTTTGGGGACAGATCCCTTGTATACAATATCTTAAATCTGTACGCATACCTGCAAGGTGCATGCTTTTATCCCCATTTTACAGAAAACTGAAGCTCAGAGAGGTTAAGTGATTGGTCCAAATCCACTCAGTCAGCAAGTAGCAATATTTGAACCTTGTTTGGCTTTGCAGCTAATGAACTTTTGTCCTCACCATGTTATGGTCATGATTAATGGATAATTTGCATTAATTGTGATGATTTAATGGAGTTCAAATATCAAGTGTACACTCATGTTCTGCTACTTTTAAATACTTGTTTTAGAGTATAAGACTCACATACTCCCAGATTGAAAGAGACCTTAAAGGTCATTTAGTCTAAACTTTCTGTTGATTTCTGCAAAAACCTTGTCAAGTGATTTCTTCCCAGTTATGCTTGTGCACCTCTAGTGATGTGGAACACCTAAGGCAACATTTCTATCGCTGGACTGTCTTGAAAATTACAAAGTTCCTGCTTACACTGAGTCAACATCAGTCTCCCTTTCAGCTTTTGAAGCCATGTAGAACAGAGTCGGCCACATAATTGGAAGACAGTAATCGTGCTCCCATTTCAACTTAAATAATAAAATAATTACTTCTTTACTTTATTTTTTTTTTTCTAATATGATATAGTTTGAGGTCAGATTTCCATCCTGGTTAATTTCTTCTGCACCCTTTTGAGTTTGTCTCTATCCCTTTTAAAGAGAATCATCCAGGACCTAAGACTTTCTTGGGCTTGGCGGGGGAGGGGGGTGGGAAGTTGGAGTCAGATCAAACGCCTGTCCCTGAGTGTCAGATCATGTTACTGTTGACTCATGGTGAGGTTACCCCTGACTCAAGCCCCACTGTCTGCCTTACCCACGTTATTGCTAATAAAGCATATCTTCCTCCTCCTGTATTAGTAGTTTTTTAGTCCTACTTGTCATATTTATCTTTATTGATGAAGATACTTAAGAAGACTCAGTCCATTGCTCAAGATTTTCAAACTATTTTGAATTCGAATTTCAAGGCAAACAAATCCTACTTACAAGAAAATCACATTGATCTGCCAGGAACTGGAGGGTGTTACAGCCGTGGATCTTCAGTCTTAACCACTATGAAAATGGTCTGACATTCTTTATGTTTAAAATAACACACACACAAACTTTTGTTTGTGCAACTAAACATCATTAGCATAATGAAAATATGTAACATCATGCAAAAGAAATAAAAGAAGTTTACAGCAGTTTAATATCTTGATCTTGTCTTGCAGCAAAATACTGAGTGTGGGGAAACTCAGAGTCTCAAAGGAGATGTCAAATTCTTAAAAGCCTGGCCAGGATCCCAAACCACTATACATTTTTCTAATTTTGTAACTATTTGAAACAAGGATGAAAATGGAGGTCTGCACAAAATGATGAAGTTCTATTAGTACCTGAATTGTGACTTGATATCAACAGAGAAATCTTGAAAAGAACACACTGAGAATAGATAACTAAGGTTACCTATAACTGAGGTTTAACCCAAATATAGCAACTACCTACTGAGGCCTCAGGGTAGGCAAATGGTGATGACCCTAGGTCCTACTGATTTTTCCAAAATCTGGAATAGACTTTCACAATGGCTTTATTTCTTACTCTGAAAGGTACTATATCACAAATCAAATCTTGTATTGGGAGATATTTTCTTTATGCTTTATTATTATCAGCAACATTTTATATATATGTGTCTAGAGTAATGGTCCAATAAAAATACTCAAGTTTATTATCCAGATATAAGCTCGAATGTTGCCTGAAATAGTATAATAATATTGAAAATTTCTCAGAATTAAGAATAAAAAATAAATTTGATGAATGGTGACAGTATTTAAGTTAGAGAAAGATAAATTCTGCAGGTTAAATAAATAATAATTTGTAGGCAGGAACTTGGGTCTGCAAAGTGAAATATTCTTGGCAATATTCAAAATATAAATACTTTCTTCCAGCTTACCTATCAAATTTATAGCGGATTTTGAGCATTTTTAAAGTGACTCTATTAAGAACAACAAAGATATATGTTTCCGTTGTTTTATTTCTACACCATCACTGCATAGTTTTCATTACTGTCACTTTGTAAGAATATATTTTAGTGAAATATTATATGATAATGCAAGACCCATTATTATTCTTTTAAAAAAACTAGTCTATTTTTTCGTGTTTATTTTCCAGATGAAATTTATAATTATTTTCCTCAAATTTCAAAAAAAATCTTTATTAAGAAATTGCATGGAAAATCATTAAATATTTAAATGTTAATAATTTTAATCTGAAAGGATTGACAACTCTACAATATCTTCCCATTAACAAATTCAATGATAAATAAATAGAGTTTGTGTATAATTATTTTTTGCTTATTTCATACCCTTGGGTAAAGTTTTGAAATTTGTATAGAAAAAAATACACATTTTTGTTAATCTAATTGCTGTGTAAGTTAAGTCTTATTTCTACAATGAAAACCATCTTTCCTATTACAGTTTTTGTTGGCATATACAAAAGTATTTTATTTTACAAGTGATCACCTTTATAAAGTCCCACTATAATTTTTGAGTTAATTCTCTGGGATTTTGTCGTCACAAAAGCTACTGGTAATTTGGTCTACCTTTTAATTATAGTTCACAATCTCTTATCTGCAATTCAGTTTGAAAAGTTTGTAAGTTTGGCACCAAAACCTGACTTGAGTGGATGTGAGGCTGTTTATAGTCTTAATGATTCTACTTTGTGTGAATATTCATACATTTTTAATCTACAAGTTTTATTGATTATAGCATGCTGTCCCAGTTTCTGTTATTACATGATATATACTAAATTAACATTTCTAAAATTGGAAAACTTCCAAATTCTGGAATACATTCAATCCTAGAGTCAAATAAGGTATGTAGACTATATCTATATTTCTTCTTCTTTACTTTTCCTTATTGAGTTAACTAGAATTTTAGTTTTCAGTATGTGATAAATTGTATTTTTGTTGTTTTTACTTTAATGAAAATATAATAATCTAGGGTCCTAGAATTGAGTATTGATGAAAATCAAGACAGACATTCTTTATCATGATTAAAAAGAAATCTTTCTAAAATTAGTTTGCTGAAAGACACATTTTTTCTTTCAAATGTATATTTTAAGATGGGCGTGGTGGCTCATGTCTGTAATCTAAGCACTTTGGGAGGCAGAGGTCAGAGGATCACCTGAGCCCAGGTGCTCAAGACCAGGCTGGGCAACTTGGTGAGACCTCATCTCTACAATTAATAAAAAATGTAGCCAGGCGTGATGGCATGTACCTATAGTCCCAGATATTTGGAAGACTGAGACAGGATGGATCACCTGAGCCCAGCAGGTAGAGCTTGAGGTAGCTGTGAACTGTCACTGCACTCCAGCATGAATGACAGAGTGAGTCTCTCTCTCTCTCTCTCTCTCTCTCTCTTTCTGTATGTGTGTGTGTGTGTATACACACATAAAGTATATTAGTATTATATATATTAGTATTTATTGAGATGACCATATTATTTTTCTACTTTGATGTTGTAGTTTGCATTGCAGGTTTCAATTCTTTACCCCTTTCATTTGACTTTATAGTTCCTCCCACTAAAAGGGAGTTGTATTATTTCTCCATTGCTTGACTTTGGATTCAGTCATGTAACACTTTGGCTTGCAGAATGAGGGATTTGATAGTGTGCCAACTCTGAAGTTGTGCCTGCAGAGGCTTTGAATGTTTCCATTGGCTCTCGCACATTCCTGCCATCCTCCTGAGAAGAATATGCCTTTGCTAGCCCCAAATGTGATCCAAAGATGAGAGACATGTGGAGCCGAGCCTTCCCAGTGAGGCCAGCCTAGATTAGTAAATCTCTAGCCAGCCCACTGACACTTGAACGGATGCTTACTGTTGCATGCTGATGAGATTTTATAATTGTCTGTCATATAGCATTGTTTTAGCCACAGTTGGCTAATGCAAACATACAAAGGGGGGGTGGGGTGGGGTCAAAAAATACCATAATTATGTTTTGGAGGGCAGACCCCTTGTAGTGCAGGCTTCCCCTGTGAGGTAAGTGTTCTAGGAATCCATCAGCATCAGTGTACCAGCAAGCATTGTTGTGAGAGGCTGCATTTGACTTTAGTGATTTTTTTTTTTTTAGATTCTTTCAACTGTTTGCCCATTTTATGCTGGGTAATTTACAAACATACCTGCCCAACTGCATTGAATGTTCAGCAGTTTTTCACCCAAAACAGCATGATCCCCGTTCCCTACACTCCCTATTCTTCCAATTTCACCCTGAGTGACCTTTTGTTTCCCCAGATGAAAAAAATCCTCAAAGGGAAAAGTTTTGCTGATATGGAAGAGGTGAAACAAAAAACAGCAGAAGCACTAAAACACATCTACATTGACAGGTTCAAAAACTGTTTTGAAAAGTGGAAAAAGCATCTCAATAGGTATATTGCATCAAATGGAGAGTACTTTGAAGATGACTGAAGTTTAAACATGTAAGAATAAATACACAATTTTTAATAAATAAATTCTTTTTGGGAGGTCCTGCCTTGTTTTAT
Source organism: Tarsius wallacei (assembly GCA_963574415.1). NCBI lineage: Eukaryota > Metazoa > Chordata > Mammalia > Primates > Tarsiidae > Tarsius > Tarsius wallacei. The sequence continues at coordinate 29,631 of CAUYQG010181188.1, forward strand.
TGGTTGATCATGTTTATTAAATTTTTGTATTAAACTATTCTACATTCCTAAAACAAACTTGAGTTCTTGAAATAATACGTTTACTATTATTTTAACATAAGACTGGATTTAATCTGTTTAATTGTTCATTTCGAACTTTTGTGTCTGCATTCATTGATCTTCTTGGTCTAATTTATCTACCTCAGATTAGAATATTAAAGTTATGCTATCATCATAAAATATATTGGGATATTTCCCTAACCCCAGCCTAGATACACAACAGTGCATCCCAAATGCTGATCCATAGGAAAGATCCTACTATAATGAGAAATATGAATCCTACTGTAATGAGAAAAATAAGGGAAATGTAATGAAGTTGACAGCAATATTTGATTTAATTTAAAAAATAGTCCTCAATTTTGAGATTATGTACTTCCCATGTTCTCAATATCAGATTACTTATTCTTTTGCAAAGTGGTTGTGCTGATAAATGATAATAAAAAAGAATATTTCTACCAGAAAAATTAAAAGCTAGCAATCTCATGTTGGTCTCTTTCAACTCTTCCCCTTAGCTTTCACCATTTTTTGAAATCCAAAAGTTTAGAAATCATTGCTATAGAACAATTTAAAGAGCATATGATATATATTCAAGTGTTCGTGCCTTGAGGAGTTATTCTGAAGCAGTTTTTTTCTTTCCTTTTATTTTTTTTTATTTTAAAGATGAGGGTACAATTTAGGGTTAGGTATACAAATGTTCATTATGCAGGTACTCCCCTTGTTGATGAAGTGTGCCTCCCTTCCCCAGGCAGATTCCCACTACTGTCAATCCTGCTTCCCCGTTCCCCTCCTGGCAGTTTTCCGCTACTGCCAATCCTTTTCTTATAGTATTAAGATGATTGTTCAAGGTCCACTTATGAGTGAGAACATGTGATACTCAGTTCTTTGTTTCTGTGAAATGTCACTCAGTAGTATAGACTATAGACTTATGGACTCATCCAGGTTGCTGTGAAGTTCATGATTTTATTCTTCTTTATGGCTGCATAATATTCCATCATGTATATGTATCACATTTTTTAAATCCAGTCCTCTTTAGATGGGCAGCACAGTTGGTTCCATGTTCTTGCTACTGTGAACAATGCTGCAATAAACATACGTGTGCGGGTATCTTTTTTATAGAGTGATTTGAGTTCTTCCAGGCATATTCTCAGTAGGGGGATTGTGGGGTCGTATGGGAGGTTGATTTTTAGATCTTTTAGGAATGAATTAAAACTACACTGAGATACCACCTAACTCCAGTCAGGATGGTCATCATCAATAACTCAAAAAACAGCAGATGTTGGAGAGGATGCAGTGAAAAGGGAACACTTCTGCATGGCTGGTGGGAGTGCAAATTAGTACAGCCTCTGTGGAAAACAGTGTGGTGAGTCCTAAAATATCTGAAGCAGTTTAAATGAATGGTTGAGAACCTTTTGCTGCGTGACCTCTAGTAGTTGCTTAACCATTCCAAAAAGTTTTTCACTTGTAGAATAGGGCTAGTAAGTAGGCACCGCATAGGTTGGTTGTGAGACAATATGTTACAAGGTGCTTCACATAATACTGTGCACATAGTAAGTATTCAAAAAATATTAGCTACTTACATGACTAATATTTTATATTTTCCCCTTTCTTTAATATAGTTTGCTCTTAAACGGTTTTCCACTGTTGATTCAATTGTAAACATTTTAATTGAAATATAACATATGTATTTGCAAGTGCATAAATCAAAATGTACCACTTGATGAATTAAAATAAGTTGAACACACTTATGTAACAACCCAGGTCAAGATATAAACTATTACCAGCATCTGTACAGACACACACAAGCATTCTTCCAATGAAAAGTAACCATTCTCCCTAGAGGTAACTATTACCCTGATTTCTAACGCCATAGATTATTTTGCCTGTTTAAAAAATGTTCATAATTAACTGCAATGCCAGGGAAGGTTACAGTTTGTAAATCTATGCGATCCTTTATTATGGTTTGGTGTTGAGGCTTTTCTCTACTCACTCTCTAAAACATTTAGTTAAGATGTTGTTGAATTGTTCTGTCTCCTTTCTTTGAAGAGAATGGTGGTCCCTGACTGGAAAGGTATATGAATATCTCTCGGGAACTGTAGGGGGTGAGGGATGAGGGAAGACTGCGGAAGTGGGAGGTGGAGGGAAAGAAATGTTACCAAGATACCAGGGGTTTGGTTGGGGTCCTATTGTTTGTCACAGAGAGTCAATCACTAAGACAAGGAGTATCACCAGGGAAGAAGGCTTTTTATTGGGTGGTATCAGCCAATGAAAACAGAAGATTCATTTTCAAATCTGTCTCCTCATCCCACTGAAGTCAAGGGTTTATATGTAGGGCAGGAATGTAGAAAGCAGAAATTTGGGAGAGTAAGGAAGAGCAATTGGTAAATAGGAATCGAGGAGGGAGTTAAGGAAGATGAGTTGACAGACAAGTGGGGTCTGGCATCTCAGTGGATGTGGTGATCTGGTATGTTTCAATTTCTTGATAATATAGGACTGAGGGTCAGTTTCCTAAGAAAGGAACTCAGATAAGACAACTGTAAGTTTTAGTTTTGAAGACCAGGAGGGTCAATTACTATGTTTATTTAAAAAGAACTGTAGCCATTAGTTCCATGGGGAAGGTGGGCTGGTTTCAATTCCTCTTTTTCTGTTTATCAATTCCTCAACCATGGGAAATCTGGTCATTGATCTTTTGACTGATTCATGCTGAATGTTGTAGAATCCACATTTAAAAGTACCAAAGTATATGGAATATGGTGTGGATCCCCTGGGGAATTCAAGAGAACAATCCTGAAAAGTGCATATGCCCTTTAAGATTTCCAAAAACCAAAAGCCCAGAAGGAAGGTGAATATTCCTCTCATAAAACCAGTCCCCCATGGTTTGTATATGAAGCATATCAGCTGCTTCATCTGGGGTGCTCCACTTGGCATGTATAGCTGGAGCTGGACAGTCCTCCTTCTCAGTGTAAACAGACCTTACAATGGCTTTTATCCAGTCCACCAGGCTGGTTGTTCTCTTGTGTGTCTGGATCAGCTGTACCCATCTGCAATATTTCGGTAGTGAGTGTAGATCCTTTGTCAACCAAAACATGCCCTTCCACTCTGCAGCATCTAAAACCAAGATGTTGCTCCCAAATTTGCTACTCTCCCAGTGCATTTTAGTAAAGGTTTATCAGAAGGCTAATGATACCAACCTACAAAATGGAAACATTCCTTCACATTATTTCCTCTGGTTTCAGGAGTTATTTGATTTTTGCCCTTCTCCTACATTGACTACCTTCCTGGAAACCACAAGTCTTAGAGGTACTTTCTGGTGTCCTGGCATAATTTTTCCCTTTGTGGTAGCTTTGAGTCTAGTGATTCGGGCCTAGGCAGACCTACATTTAAGCTTGGTCCAGTCTCAAGGCCCAAGTCAGCACTCTCTTGTTTTCATTTTAGCTATTGTAAGTAAAAAGTGACCAAGGGATTAAATATTTCACTTTTATTCCTTATGAGTTTGCATTTCCTTGTGCATCCAGAGATTTACTCCATCTCTAAATTCCACTGATAACTTTTACCTTTAGTAACTGAATGCAGCAGCACTGTGGCTCCATACTATGGGTGATCACATTGTCACCCAGAAATCACAGGTTAATCTATTAACAGGTGTACCATGGTTTTCTTCTGAAAAATTATGTTTCTCCCTCCATTTCTACCAAAGATAAATCATACTGGAACAAAATTGTTGGTAAATAAATTTTGGTTTTGCTATACTTGGTCTGATTATTTGCATAAAGTACAGCAAAAAAATTATTGTCCATATAGTCTCCTTTTAAATTGATTTTAAGGCTCATGCCTGTAATCCCAGCACTTTGGGAAGATGAGGCTAGGCTAGAGCACTGCTTGAGCCCAGGAGTTTGAGACCAGCTTAGGCAACATAATGAGACTTTGTCTCTACAAAAAATAAAAATAAAAATAGGTGGACATGGTAGTGAGGAAAAAGGATTGCCTGAGCCCAGGAGGTTGAGGCTGCAGTGTGCAATGATTGTGCCACTGTACTCCAGCCTGGGTGACAGAGTGAGACCCCAATTCAAAAATTAAAAAATAACAACAATAAATAAATAAGCTAACTTTGCTGGAACTTTTTCATAAGAAATTTTGGATTCAACTTTTTAAAGCCTCAAGGCCAGAAACCAAGCTAAGGGTTTGCCATTAGACTGTGCTTATAATGCCTGCACAAATTCCTCTCTGCTTGAGGTATCAAAATGTCTCAAGTTTCCTGGGCCTAGTAGAAAATGACATTCCTTACTTTCCACAGGTCAGAACACTGTAAAAGAAAATTTCATAGACAAGGTATAAGGTCCATCTTTCCATGGAGTTTTTATTGGCTCTATAATTTGTGCTCATACCTAATATATGTCAGTCTTGCCAAAGTCTTGGTAGACAAACGAGTACCTCCAATTATGTCCTGTTAAAAAGGAAACAGGCTCTTACCGAACATATGCAAACAACAAT
>CAUYQG010181189.1:0-13609 GCA_963574415.1 Tarsius wallacei
TGGTGGTGGGTATCTATCTGAGGATGGGGAGACACCTCTTATCAACAAGGGTACCTGAACGAAATATTTTTGTATGCCTAACCCCTAACTGTACCCCACAATAACATAATAAAATAAAATAAAATAAAATAAAAAAATAAATAAATAAAACATTAAGACCCTAAAAAAAAAAAATAAAAAAAATAAAATAAAATAAAATAAAATAAACAGGCCATAATAACAGAGCTAACAAAAGGAAAAACCATCAAGAGCCAAATCCAAATTTGGATGTGTTGAATTCTGATTTCAACCAAGGCTCTTTCCCTTATATAAACCTAGCTGTGCATCAGAATTCCTAGGAAGCTTTTAAAATTAGATTTCTGGACCCTACCCCAGAGATCCTGATTCTGTAGAAGCTTGGAAGATTGTGATTTGGGGGAAGCTGAAATTTTTTTTTAGGTTTACCACCTGATACTGACACCAGATTTGGAATCATTCTCTTAAACCACCCTTAATTTTGGTGTTTAGATTCCCTTCAGAAACCCATTTAAAAAAAAAAAAAAAAAAAGATTAACATTTCACTTTTATCCTGGATCTGGTCTTTATCCATAACTGAATTCTGGAAAACCCTAGGAAAAAATTCCACAAACCCAAGAAGTCAAGTAATAAGGCTGTAGCTACAGATGGAAAAGAAGTATTATTCAAACTCCCTGATTTCCTATGCAAATGAGAACTAGAAGAAAAACCTTACCATTCACAGTAGGAATCACTCAAGGATAGCTCATTCTGAGACACAAAGAAAAAGGAGGGAAAAGGAGTCCTAAGCAAATTAGAGTTGTCCTGGCAATATGTTGTTAGAATAAAGCAATACCATACTCTGGCCCAAAGATCTGATTTGAGGTACTCAACCAGATTCAATGCCATCATAATATAGACACCATTGATTTCAACCTGAAAAAGTTCAGGAGGTATCACAGCACAAGTCTTCGTTATTCTGAAGACCAACAATCAGAGGTCAAATACCAATGCTGCCACTTCCTGACTGGGTGACCCTGGGTAGACCCCTTTAACCTTCTGGGCCTCTGTTTCTTGATTTCTAAATAGAGCATACAAATTATACCTATCTCATAAGATTTTTAGGATTAAATGAAGAGTATATGAAAAGCACTCATAACTGTATCCCAATAAATGCTGACTATTATCACTTCTTGACATTCTATGTTTAGCCAAACTAACTTATTTTAAACAATTTCTCGAATAGACTGTTCGCTTTTGCCTCAAGACTCTAGTATATAATTTTCCATCTACCGAGAACACGCTTCTCTACTGAGATAACTCCTGCTCATTCTTTAAAATACTCATCTAGAGTAGCATCTAATCTCAGAAATCTTGTCTGAGCTCCTAGGCTGAATTACAAACCTCCCTTATAGGCAAGCCTCCAAGCATTCTATGCATACTTCCATGATGATCATCCCACTGCACTCCAGCCTGGGTGACAGAGACCATATCTCTAAAAGATAAAAGATTAAAAAATAATGATGATAGCCTACATGTACTGAAAACTTCCTACGAGCAAAATATGCTAAATGCTCTCCATTATTTATTTGCCTTCATTATCACAATAAACCTAAGAGATAGTTATTATTACTTCTGTCATCTTACAGATGAGGAAACAGGCATACAGCATAACTTGCCCAAGTTCACAATAACTCTTAATGGTGCCTGAATTCAAACTTAGGTCTGACCAATTCCAAGCCATGTGGTCTTCACGACTCAGTTTTGCTGTCTGGTTTTATATATATTGGTTTAATTGTCCCTTCACACTAGGTTCCAGATCCCTGGAAGATGGAGACAATATCTTTTCTGTCTGTATCCACAGCACCTATTAAAGTAATCAGCCAGCACAGAAAAAGTAATCAAAAATGCTTTGATGAATAAGTGAATGGATGATGGCTGAAAGGGAAAGAAGCCAATAATGAAAAAATAAAACCATACCTAGATAACTGTTAAAAGGTATCAACTATCTTGGAGACAGAAACTGCTGGTAGGCAGATGGAAGTATAAGGAGAAAAGTACTAGCTGGTTCATATATAGTAATGAAAGGTATGGAAGAATATGGCAAAAAGGATTAAGTTGAGCCTGTTTCACCCCATCTCTTCATGCTCCCAAGTTCTATGTAGAATGTTACACAAACATAATATTGAAAAAAAAGCTGCAAAGAGGAAATACCAACAGGAGGCCTTTTGAAAATGGATCTTAATTCAGCCTTCCTGATTTGCTATAAGATCCTTTGCCACAGAAGTCCCAACACAGGCATTTCAGTATGCAATTGTGGTGGTTCCCATTCCCTAAATCCATATCGACATAATGCATCAAATCCTTTTCCCTCAATCTGTCCCCAGTGAGAATCTCCTTCAGTCTCATTCCTGCCCCTCATTTTCTCAGAGGTTAACATTTAACAAATTACACTCCCAACCTTTTTCCAGGCCCATCATCTTTTTAAGTTCAACAAGAGTGGAGCTTGCTGGCTAATTTTAAGTATCACATTTCTCCCTCAGCTCCTCTCAAACTGCTCTCTGGTTTCGGCTGCAGAATGTTAACAGGCCAGAAAGCACAGGGGAGACAGAGCACTTTATCAGTTTCATACCTAAAATAATAAGCAAGTTTAAAATAAACAACTGAAAGAGATTGAATGGCATGCTCTACTGTCAGCAAAGGCAGAAATACCCTAGTCCAAAGGTTGACAAATGACAAGAATGGCCTTCTAACTTCATGCTGGATCTCATCTCTGAACTCAGTATGTTTCTGATGGTGTATATAAATGGAGTTGTGTATTTTTCACTTGGTTTTCTTTAAGAGCAAATTCATGAAATATTTCTAGTTTCCTTACGAACTACCTCAACCAAGATGTGAGTAGGAGCAGCCCAAGCTCCCACATATACCTTCAAAAGGGGTCCCAGGCTTGACTCTAGGATGATGACAATTTACACAAGACCAATTTAATAGCAATTGGATTTTTCCTGCCTGTTTGCACCATCAGCTGACAACTCACTTCTCTGTCACATCTGCAAACAGTTCTCTTAGACAGTTCTGACATTTCCCACTTTAGAAAAGCCACTTTCAGGAAGTTATTAACCCAAATGGAATCTTCCTGGTCAAGCTCAGGGGTATAGAAATGCCTCAGGTGGGCAAGTTTTCAGTCATTGGTCCCCAGTAAGGGTTAAGAACTGCCAAACAGGAAAAATTGGAAATATCAGACCAAAGATGTCAATTACTATGAGACTAAATACCTAGATGTGTTCTTAGTACTTTCATGATAAAGCTCCCATTTTTTGAGAGCATAATTCCATAAGATCAAAGATTATGCCTATTTTTGTTCACTACTATGCACTAGCACACTGCCTAGTTCATAACAGATAAATAGTTCCTGTATGGATAAATAAATGTAGTGTTAATTATGTGCTAGGCATTGTGCTAGAAGCATTACATCTGTTTTAACATCCACCCCAAAGCTACAAGGTAGAAATCAAATAAGAAAACTAAGGACCAGAAAAGTAAAGTAATTACCTATGGACATAAGTTAGCAAATGACAAAACTGGAACTAAAATCACCTCTGCCAAGTCATGTTCTTCCCACTACACTCCTCCCCAAAACATTGGTTTAGTCACTAACCTGGTGAAGTCCTTATATTGAGAGTCTTATTGAAATTATCCTTGAGAGCTTCCATCACAGACTTCATTTCTTCATCCACCTCTTCCAAGTTGATTATATCCTCAACCAAGGCAGTGTTAATATTCACTCTGGATTGGGACTGTCCTTTCCCTTTAGCTAGAAAGTCAACATTCAGTGAATAAAAGGTTAGCAGCATAACACAGACAATGAGCAACTGGTAAAGAAGTACCAACTATGTGAAGGGGAAAATGTCAAGTGCTAGAAAATGATAAAACATTACTGTCGTAAAAAAGAGTCTATATTTAATGAGTGTCAACTAGGTATCCAGTACTGTGCTAAACACTTTCTCATATATTAGTGTAGGCACAGGCTTTATTATCAGTCACTCCAGCTTAAAAGACTGGCTACAGTGCACACTAGTTTTATGACCTTAGGCAAGTCACTCTTATCTTTCTGAGTAATAGGTTCCCCACCTGTAAAAGAACAATATTGGGGATGCCCAAAAAAATGTATACACATTTTAAGAGATGTTTGTTGTAATCTGAAGTGTCTGGATGCTGATGGTAACCTCTTTGAGCACCTCTCATAACTACAGAAGTCAAATATGATTTGTATCCATCTTATTCAGTATTATAATTTTATTACAGTGTTTTCCTTCCTTTTTTGGCACCCTCTGTATCTATATTGCAAGGCTGCTTATAAGGATACAAATTAAATCATTCAAACACCTTAAAGAGCACTATCCACATGGCAGGGAACTCATAAGTAAAGTCATTCCTTATTTTTCAGAGAAACAAACAGAAGATAAGAATGGTAAAGTGACTTTTCTAATGTCACAGGTCAGGAAATTATAAAGTCAAGATTTGGGGCTAGCCATGTGGCTCATGCCTGTAATTTGGAAGGCCAAGGCAGGAGGTTTGCTTGAGCCCAGGAGTTCAAGACCAGCCGAGGCAACATAGCAAGACCTTGTCTCTACAAAAAAATTAAAAAGTTAGCCAGGCATGGTGATGTGTGCCTGTAGTCCCGGCTACGCAGGAGGCTGAGGGGAGGACCACTTGAGCCCAGGAGGTCAAGGCTGCAGCGAGCCGTAATTGTGCTACTGCACTCCAGCCTACGCAGGAGGCTGAGGGGAGGACCACTTGAGCCCAGGAGGTCAAGGCTGCAGCGAGCCGTAATTGTGCTACTGCACTCCAGCCTGGGCAACAGAGTGAGATCCCGACTTAAAAAAAAAAAAAAAAAGATTTAGTCCCAGATCTGCCTAATTTTAAAGCCCCAAACTTTCCAAAAGACCATCTCCACAAAATTTAATTGGAGAGAGGAAATACATTAATTCATATAAAAATGAATACTGAGACAAAGCTATGCAAACTATCTGATGGCAGTACAGACAAAAGAAACAGTAGTTTAGAGACACTAAATGCTACCAATGGTAGTGACAAGGGCTTGTATTTTAGAAAATCAACAGCATTGAGAGCTGAATAAAATCTGATATTATGTATAAATCATCATAGTAACTTTTCATATATATATATATATACACACACACACACACAGATCACTCCCAAGAATAATACAAATATTCTTGCATTTTTTTAAAAAGGGAATGGAGAAAAAGAATAAAAATATTTAAATATTCTTACACTATTCATTACACATTTAACAAACATTTATTGAGATTCATTCAATAAATTTTATTGAACATCTACAGTGAGCTCAATCCTGTACTATTTGTGTAGCATGTTATAACTTGCAATGTAATTTCAAGTACATTTTTCTCCTTGCTATTCAAGATAGCTCTATGAGGTAGAAAGAATAGAGATTATTATTGTCTTCATTGTTCAGATGAGAAATCTGAGGTACAAGCCCTTTAAATGTTTTGCCCAAAGTAACCAACCAGTAAGTAGCAGAGTGATGTTTTAAAAACATTTGTTTGCTCTTGTCATCATTGTGCTTGAAACTCCACAGCTCCTAAGTTAACAAACTAATAGCTTAGAATTTTTCAGAACTGATGAAAGATGTGGATCTTCAGATTCAGAAACACAGTTCTAACAGGATAATAAAAGTAAAACCATAACCAGACATCTTGTGAATGCAGAAAACCAAGGATAAAGACATCTTGAAAGGAGCCAAAGAGAAAAGACAAATTTTCCATAAAGGATCAAAACTTAAGAATACTTTCTTCCAAGAGCAACAACAGAAGCCAGAAACAATGGAAATAATATCTTCAACCTCAGACTTCTTTTTTTTTTTGAGTTGGAGTCTCACTCCATCGCCCAGACTAGAGTGCAGTGGCATACTCGTGGCCACCCCAGCATCAACCTGTTGGGCTCCAGCAATCCTTCCACCTCAGCCTTCCTAGTAGCCAGAACTACAGGTGCACACTACCACGCCCAGCTAAATTTTTACTTATTGTAGAGACAAGTTCTCACCAAGTTGCCCGGGCTGGTCTCGAAACTACAGACATAGGCAATCCACACGCCTCGGCCTCCCAGAGTGCTGAGATTACAGGCTAAGCCACCAAAAGTCCGGCCACATGAGACTTTTTTAAAGCAAGTATGCACATTAAAAATTTAAAGATATTACTATCAATATTAGAATGGATAAAGAGTAGTATACATGAATGAAATACTATGCAACCATGAGAATGATTTACAGCCATCCTGAAGAATTTAAATGAATTTCACAAAAATCATAATAAGCAAAGAAGTCAGACACAAGACTATAAAACTATACAGTACAAAAGCTAAAAAATGGACAAAAGTAATCCATGCCATTAAAAGTCAGAATAATAATTACCTGAAAAGCCTTAGAGGGTGGTTTTTACAAGAATAAAGCATAAAGAGGATTAATTTTTCTTTATTTCTCCAAGTTCTCAGTGTAATTTTAGAACTCATATCAATTTTTGATTCAGTGAATACCTGCCATTATATCACCCTCACAAAGGGGACTTATGACATGCTATGAATTTTCTGGTTTTTTTATCTGGATGCTGGTATACAAGCAATTTCCTTTTGTGAAAATTATCAAGCTGTATTCTATGACAGCTGCATTTCCCTATGTGCTGTTTTATTTCTACAAAAAAGTAAAAAAAGAAATTAAGAGCAACCATCAAAACAATAATAGAATATATATAGTAAAAATTAACAGAGATGAAAAAAAGAGGGAATAAAGAAAACTGATTAATCTAATAGGAAGGAATAAAGAAGGAAAAAGAAAGAAACCATGACAGAGAAAGTACAAAGCAAAATAATAAAACAAATATTCTGTGAATACAACAAATATAAATGGACCAAAATTACCAATTATAAATTAGAGATTCTCAGTAAAAATTTTTAAAAATCTAGTCAGATACAACATACAAGAGGTTTTACAAATACATAATATCACAGGAAATTTAATGTATAGGGATAGAAAAATTATAACCCCGGCAAATATTAACCAAAAGAGGCTGCTATAGTTATATTATTATCAAACAAAAAAGATTTTAAATCGTCAAGATGTCCATTCACCCAAGGAAATCTACAGATTCAACATAATTCCTATCAAGTTGCCAGCATTATTTTTCACAGACCTAGAAAAAACAATACAGAAAGTCATATAGAAGCAAAAAAATATTTTTAAAAAGCCCAAATAACTAAAGCAATCCTCAGCAAAAGGAACTAAGCTGGAGGCAACACTCTTCCAGACCTCAAACTTTACTATAAGGCTACAATAACCAAGATAGCTTGGTACCGGTATAGTACTAGACACACAGACCAATGGAACAGGACAGAGAATCCAGAAATAAAACCATAGACCTTCAACCAACTCATCTTCAACAAAGCAAACAGAAACAAACATTGAGAAAAGGAAACCATATTTAGCAAATGGCACTAGAAAAAACTAACCACATGCAGAAGAATGAAACCGGACCCCTAAGTATCACCATATTAAAAAATTAACTCAAAATACATCAAGGACTTAAATGTGAAACCTCAAACTATAAGAACCTTAGAAAAAACTGAATACCACATGTTCTTACTCACAAGCAGGCCCTGAACACTGGCAGACACTGGTCACTGCTAGGGAAGAGAGAGAGGGAGGAGGGAGGGGAGCATGTGGCATCACACTGGGTACCTGATCCACTACAGGGAAAGGGAGGGCCAGCTGGAAGCCCAAACTTCACCTGCAAGCAATCTTCTTATGTAGAAAATTCTTACTTATATCTCACAACTCTAAAGTAAAAAAAGAAAAAAGAATCTTAGACAAAAACTTAGGGAACATCCTGGACACTGGAGTAGGCAATGAATTCATAGGCAAGTCCTCAAAAGCTAAGATTCACAGGTAGGACCTTATCAAACTAAAAAATGTTTGCATAGTAAAAGAAAGCATCAAGAGAGTAAAGAGATAACCCATGGGATGGGAAAAAAAATACTTGCAAGCTATACATTCAATAAAAACCTAACATCCAGGATCTACAAGAAACTCAAATGAACTGACAGGGAAAAAACCAAACAACCCCATTAAAAAGTGAGCAAAGGATAAGAACAACACTTCTCAAAGAAAGACATTCAAATGGCCAACAAACATATGAAAAAATGCTCAGCGTCACTAATCATCAGAGAAATGCAAATCAAAACTACAATGAGATACCACCTAACACCAGTAAGAATGGCTATCATTAATAAGAAAAAAAAAAAAAAACCAGCTGCTGGCACAGCTGTGAAGAAAAGGGAGTGCTCCTACACTGTTGGTGGGAATATAAGCTAGTTCAGTCTCTATGGAAAGCAGTGTGGTGATTCCTAAAAGGTAAAACTAAAAATTGATGTTCCATATGATTCAACAATCCCTCCCTTGGGAATAAGACTGGAGAAACATAAATTGTTCTACCAAAAGGATACCTGCACACGTATGTTCACTGCAGCACTATCCACAATAGCAAAAACGTGGAATCAACCCAGATGCCCATCGAAAGTGGACTAGATAAAGAAAATGTGGTACACATATACCATGGAATACAGCCATAAAGAGGAACAAAATCATGTCATTTGCAGCAAGATAGATGCAGCTGGAGACCATCATATTAAGTGAACTATCGCAGAAACAAAAAACTGAATACCGCATGTTCACACTCATAAGCAGAACTTGGTCACTGGCAACATGACCACAATGGTGGGAACAACAGATACTGAACATTGTTAAAAGAGGGAGGGAGGGAGGGAAGAAGGACAAGGGGCACACAACAACACACTGAGGCCAGGTCGGGGGAGAGAGGGCCCACTAGAAGTCCAAACCTCACTTGTAACAACTTATTTATATAGTAAATCCTCACATGCACCTTACAACTAAAATAAAATATATGCGATAAAGATTTTAAGACAAAATATATTATTAGAAATAATGAGGACCACTTAAAAATGATAATAGAAACAATTCATCAGAAAGATATACAACAATTCTGAGCTAAGTATATCCAACAAAATCTTCAAAATTAACAGAATTAAAAGGAGAAACTGAAGAATCTACAATCATACTAGGAGATTTTAATCCCTATAACTGATAAATTAAGTAAATAAATAGAAACTTTGGTCAACACAATTAGTCAACTTGATTTAATAAACATATATAGAACCATGCAAAGAGAATACACATTATACTCAAGCACACTTAGATTTTACACAAAATTACCATGTTCTATCCCACAAAGCAAATCTCAACAAATATCAGAGAATCTATTATAAAACAGAACATGTTCTCTGACCACAGTAGGATTAAACTAACCCCAAAACAACTATATGTTTGAAAAACTTTAAACACTTCTAAATAACAAATACTCATGAACTAAGAAAAATGCATAATGAAAATTCTGAAATATTTAGGAATGACAATAAAAATACCACAAATCAAAAACTTGTAGAAAGCACTTAAAATTGTATTTAGATAGAAATTTATAACTTTAAATGCTTAAAAGAAAAGAACAAAGTATTATTCACAATAGCCAACATATGGAAACAACCAAAGTGTTCATGAATAAAGAAATTCTGTGTGCATGTGTGTGTAGTAGAATATTACTCAGCCTTAAAAAGAAAAGAAATCCTGCCATTTACCACAACACGAATGAACCTAGAAAACATCATGCTAAGTAAAATAAGCCAGACAGAAAAACACTACATGATCTCACTTATATGTAGAATCGAAAACAAAGACTATAGTTAATAATACTGTACAAGCCAGGTGTAGTGGCTCACAGTTGGAATCCCAGTAGTTTGGAAGGCTGAGGCAGGAGGATTACGTGAGGCCAGAAGTTCAAGACTAGCCTAGGCAACATAGTGAGACCTTTACTCTGTAATAAATATCAAAAAATTAGCCAGGCATGGTGGCACATACCTATAGTCCCAACTACAGAGGAGGCTGAGGTGAGAGAATCACTTGAGCCCAGGAGGTCAAGGCAGCAGTGAGCTATGACTGCACTTCAGCACGGGTGACAAAATAAGACCCTATCTCTAATTGAAAAGTAATAATGTATAATACTCAGAATTTCTGCTAAAAGAGATTTTAGATGCTCTTGCCATACACACACAAAAATGGGTAACTCTGTAAGATAATGAATATGCTAATTTACTTGGTAATAGGTAACCACTTCACAATCTATGTATATAATCAAACACCATGTTGTACACCTTAAATATATACAATGAATTTACAAGGAAAAAAAAAAAAACAGCTAGAAAGAGAACAAGTACATGAAGAAAGTAAACAGTAAAGACCAGAAATCAATACAATCAGAAAAAAGAAATCAACAGAATTAAGGCCTTTGTAAAAAGGCTTATAACATTGACACATTTGTGTTAAGAACAACTGAGGAAAGAAGACAGCAGACATAAATAAGTAGTATTAAGAAAGAAAAAATGAGCAGAGGTGAGAAGATTGCCTGAGCCCGCGGGTTCAAGACCGTCCTGGGCAACATGGTGAGACCTCATCTCTACAATAAATCAAAAATTAGCCAGGTGTGGTAGTGCATGCCTGTAGTTTCAGCCACTTGGAAGGCTAAGGCGAAAGGATCACTGGAGCCCAGCAGGTCAACGCTGGGGTGGCCATGAGCATGCCACGACACTCCAGCCTGGGCAACAGAGTGAGACGCCAACTCAAAAAAAAAAAAAGAAAGAAGGAAAGAAAAAGGAGATATGATTATCAAAAAACCTTAATAATCTTATGGATAACTTCATGACAATTTGGAAAACAGAAAAAATAAAAAATTCCCTAGAAACATACAACTTAGTAAATTAAATCAAGAAGAAAAAGAAAATCTAAGCAGTGTTATAATCATTAAAGAAGCTGAACCTATGATTTAAAGTCTACCTACACACATACACATGCACACAAATAACCAGATCCAGATGATTTTCTAAGTTCTATCAAACATGCAAGAAACTAATAATCTTGATTTTTATAGACCATCCCATTAAGAAAGAAAGACAGTTGTACTCCCCAACTCATATGATGAGGCTAAAACACAGTCTTTTTGCCAAAACCAGATAAGGGTAATACTAGAAAATTATGCCCATCACTATTAGAAAGTTACATTAAGGCTAATCTCACATACAAACATAGGCTCAAAAATCCTAAGTTAATACAGTTTTAGCAAACCAAATCCATCAACAACAAAATGTTTTGGGGTAACAAAATGAGATATTATCTCTACAAAAAATAAAAAAAATTAGCCAGGCATGATGGCGTGTGCCTATAGCCCCAGCTACTCCAGAGACTGAGACAGAAGATTAGCTGAGCCAGGAGGTTGAAGTTGTAGTGAGCCATGAGTGTGCTAATGCACTCCAGTCTGGGTGCCAGAGTGAGACCCTGACTCAAAAAAATACCAAAAAAACAAATTCAGCAATGTACATACAGATTATGCATCAAGAGCAAGTAGGGCTCTTATCAAGAATGTAAAAGTGGTTTAACATCAGAAAAAGCTATGGAGGTTGAGTCACCACATTCATAGATTTGAAAAATCCATCACCTCAATAAATGTAGTTAGAAGTCAGGTGCAGTGGCTCATACCTGTAATCCCAGCACTTTGTGAGACTGAGGTGAGAGGATTACTTGAAGCCAGGAGTTTAAGACCAGTCTGGACTGCATAGCGAGACTGAATCTCCATAAAAATTTATTTTCTTAAAAAAAACCTAGGCTGGCATGGTGATGCGCGCTTGTAGTCCCAGTTTACTTGAGAAACTAAAGTGGAAGGATCACTTGAGCCCAGGAGTTTGAGGCAGCAGTAAACTGTAATCATGCCACTGCATTCATATGGGTGGTGGGGGCAGGGCGGGGGCAGGGTGAAGGGGAGGGTTGGGATTGGCAGCAGTGGGAGGGGTGGGCCATACCTCATCAACAAGAGTACCTGCATAATGAACATTTGTATAACTAACCCTGAATTGTACCCACACATTCAAAATTTTTAAAAAGTAAAAATAAAAAAAATGCAGTATGAACATTTGATTAAAATTTAATATTCATTGAAAAAAAACTCCTTGCAAAACAGGGTCAGAAGATATTTGTTTAAAAGAGACTACCAAAAGGAAACATAATTCTGGATGTTAACATACAAGAAGTGTTCCCTATAAAGTCAAGAATAAACCAAAGACGTCTATTACCACCAATGATATTCAATCAAATTATACTAGAGTTCCTAACCAATCCAGTGAAGGGGGAGGGAACAGATATACACATAAGTGCACCGAAACACATGTACAAGAACTTTACATTAGCATTATTTGTTTTAGCTCAAAACTGGAAGCAACCCAACCAATTACTGAACAGATAAATTTTGGTATATACCTTCAATAGACTACTATAAAAAATGCACAAAGAACTGCTACATGTACAATATGCACAAATCTCACAAATAGATTGTTACCAAAAGAAGACAGACACAAAAGAATCCATACTGAGTTCAAGAAGGTCAAAACTAACTGTGGTGCTAAAGTAAATAGAGTGGGTTATCTATCAATATAGTGGAAGAGTGACAACTGAAAGGGACATGAAGGAAGCTTCTAGAGTACAAGCGACATACTATTTCTTGATCTGGGGGTTGGTTACAAGGTTGTGTTCTCTTTGTGAAAATTCACTGAGCCGTAACTTATGATTTATGTATGTACGTTGCTGTATACATGTAACTCAAGTTTTAAAATGTGTCATATGTAAAAGTAGCAAAAAAATGATATGATACCCCAGAAATAAACTTGATTAAAGAACTGTGCAAGATCTTTCTAAAGAAAACTTGACATATGACCAAAAATTTCATACAGAAAAGAAAAAAGTCAAGAAGAAAGTGTGAGTGGTGGGGGAAAGATTTGTACCACTAGATTCAAGATTTTATGACAGTGATTCAGGTAGTAAGGAATGTAGTGCAGGAAGAGATAAAAAATTCAACAAAATCAAGATCTCAGAAACAAAACAACACATCTAAAGAAACTTGACATACAACAGAAAGGACACTGCAAATCTGGGAATAAAGAACAGGCTAGTCAATAAACGATTTTGGCACAGCTTATTACCCATATGGGAAAGACACTTAAAATTAAATTTCTTCGCCGGGCTCGGTGGCTCAGCCTGTAATCCCAGCACTTTGGGAGGCCGAGGCGAGAGGATTGCCTGAGCCTGCATGTTCGAGACCCGTCCAGGCAACTTGGCGAGACCTCATCTCCACAATAAATTAAAAACTAGCCGGGCTCGGTGGCTCAGCCTGTAATCCCATGCCTTGGGAGGCTGAGGTGAGTGGATTGCCTGAGCCCGTGGGTTTGAGACCCGCCTGGGCAACTTGGTGAGACCTCATCTCTACAATAAATCAAAAAATTAGCCAGGTGTGGTAGCGCGTGCCTGTAGTTCCAGCTACTTGGAAGGCTGAGGCAGAAGGATCGCCGGAGTCCAGGTCGAGGCTGCAGGGGCCACAGACAGAGTGAGACTCGAACTCAAAAAATAAAA
>CAUYQG010181190.1:0-33926 GCA_963574415.1 Tarsius wallacei
GTGGCTCAGCCTGTAATCCGGTGCGTTTGGGTGGGTGTGGTGAGTGGATTGCCTGAGCCCGCGGTTTCGAGACCCGCCTGGGCAAGCGAGACCTAATCTCTAAAATAAAACAAAAAAAAAAAAAAAAAAAAAAAAACACTATGGTGGTTACTCAAAAAAACTAAACATAGAGGCCAGGCACAGTGGCTCACACCGATATAATCCCAGCATTTTGGGAGGCTGAGGAGAGAGGGTTGCCTACCACCCATGGGTTCGAGACCAGCCTGGGCAACTTGGCAAGCCCTCATCTTTACAATAAATCCAAAAAATAGCCGGACACGTGCCTGTAGTTCCAGCTATTTGGAAGGCTGAGAAGGAAGGATTGCCTGAGCCCAGCAAGTCGAGGCTGCAGTGGCTGTAAGCATGCCACTGCACTCCAGCCTGGGTGACAGAGTGAGGATCCAACTCAAAAAAAAAAAATTAAACATAGCATTACCACATGATCCAGCAATTCTACTTCTAGATGTATACCCAAAATAATAGAAAGCAGGGACTCAAACAGATATTTGTACACCAATGTTCACAGCAGTATTCACCATAGCCATAAGGTAGAAGCAACCCAAGTGTCCATTAACAGAAGAAGGGATAAGCAAAATGTGGTATATCCACACAATGGAATATTATTCATCCTTTAAAAAGAAGGAAACTCTGTCAAGTTCTACAACACGCATGTATCGTAAAGGCATTATGCTACATGATACAAGCCAGCAGGCTGGGTTCGGTGGCTCAGTCTGTAATCCCAGCACTTTGGGAGGCTGAGGCAAGTGGATTGCCTGAGCCCGCAAGTTTGAGACCAGCCCAGGCAACTTGACAAGACCTCGTCTCTACAATAAATCAAAAATTAGCTGGATGTGGTAGCGTGCACCTATAGTTTTAGCTATTTGGAAGGCTGAGGTGGAAGTATCACTGGAGCCCAGCAGGTCGAAGGTGGGGGTAACCGAGAGCATGCCACTGCACTCCAGCCTGGGTGACAGAGTGAGACTCCAACTCAAAAAAAAAAGGAAGAGATAAGCCAGTCACCAACAGACAACTACTTTTAATATCCCACTTGTATGAGGCACCTAGAGTACTCAAATGCACTGAGACAGAGAGCAGAAGTGGTGTCAGTGGAGAGGAGAGCTAGGGAATTCATGTCTAATGGCTATGGAGTATCAGTCTGAAATGATGGAAGGTTCTGGAAGCTGGATAGCAGTGATGGTTGTACAGCAATGCGGATGTACTTAATGCCATGAAGTGTACATGAGAAAATGGTTGAAATGGTAGATTTTGTTATGTATATTTTGCCATAATTTTTTAAATGTCTAATTTTTCTAAGGCAAAAAAAAAATGCTGAAAACAAAAATGTTGCTGTAACTCTGAGACCAAGGAAAAGTGCTTCAAAGTATGACACAGAGGTGGGACCAGTCCATCTTCCCATGCTTCCAGGGTGCCCACCAATCCATTGGCACCAAGTGACCCTTCTTTTATATGCCACACTTCTCCATATGGGAGTCAAAGTTTGGCCCTTTTTTTTTTTTTTTTTTTTTTTGAGTACAAGTCTCACTCTGTCACCCATTCTGGAGGGCGGTGGCATGCTCCCAGTCACTGCAGCCTCGACCTGCTGGGCACCGGTGATCCTTCTGCCTCAGTCTTCCAAGTAGCCGGAACTACAGGCACGCACCACCACACCTGGCTAATTTTTGTATTTTTATTGTAGAGGTGAGGCCTCACCAAGTTGCCCAGGCTGATTTTGAACCTCTGGACTCAAGCAATCCTCTCGCCTCCACCTCCCAAAGTGTTGGGATTACAGGCATGAGCCACTGCGCCTGGTGGCTCATATTTCTTCTCAACATCCATTTAGAAGGTCTCTGAGCCCTAAAACCCAAACTGCACCTAGCATATTTCTCTATGAGTTTCTCAAAACAGGTCAAAATGTGATTATAGGTCCTCTCCACGTCCCATGCATTGGCCAACAAGCCGGTCTAGAGGAATTAGAATGTTTTTACATTCTAATTACTATCGCTTAGGACCCAGGTTCTGTAAAATTAGATGTTTACTTGTAAAAAACTGGTAAGGGGCAAATGATTTCCATCCAGTAGAGAAAATAATTCCCAAAGGTTATGGTTTTATTGTCCTATAAGATATTAACCAATTTTGTATCCTATTCAGTATTCTAGCCCCATCATTGTTTTTCATGTGAGTTTCTCATATGCTTCTTTGAGACATCTTGTTCAGAGATTCTCTCATTGAGTCAAAGAATATTTTGATTGTGCTCACTGTGTAGTGCATGAGAGTTATATTTTTAATATTTTGAGAAATATACTTTGGCATCTGGGGAATCCAGATAGGTGCTCACGTTTCCCATACACACAGTCCTGGGGCTGCTTGTCACCTCACTGTCTCGCTGCTCCCTCTTTCTCCCCTCTCCCTCCCCCCCCCATCTTTTATTCCTCTGCTCTGCTGCAGGCAGGGTTACCTCTGGGCCCCAGACTGCACACCCAATCTCAGGGTCCCTTCTGCATGGGGGAGCACAGTCACCAGTGAAAAGCTCCTCTGGCCTCTCCACACCTGAAAATCCCCCCTGTTCTCCCCAACTCCCACCCCAGGCCATAAAACCAGGCCACATCCATAGCAAACTCTGCTTGAAATGCAGTCATTACGAAACAGAATATTTAACAACTCGGTTTGCATTCCTGCATTTAGATTTCTTCTTCCAGGGCTCTTCCTAAACAAGCAGGTGGTCCATGCCTTACTCATATAAAGGACCTATCCTGGTGATTTTATTAAAATGGAGAGAGAGGAAGTGATTTGAGGTCATGTGTGTCTACACCACTAAAACTAACATGGTTTCTAGAAAACAGCTATCCCCAACTGAGCTTCCTCATTAAGTTAAAAAGTAAAAAATAAGAGACCTTCTCAAGTTCAGTTGCTCACACCTGTAATCCTAGTGCTTTGAGAGGCTGAGGCCAGGAACTCAAGATCAGCCTGGGCAACATAACAAAACCCCAGTCTCTATAAAAAATAAAGATTAAGCCGGGCTCGGTGGCTCAGCCTGTAATCCCGCGCCTTTGGGAGGCTAAGGTGAGTGGATTGCCTGAGCCCGCGGGTTTGAGACCTGCCTGGGCAAGCAAGACCTCATCTCTACAATAAAATCAAAAAATTAGCCGGGCGTGGTAGCGCGCGCCTGTAGTTCCAGCTACTTGGAAGGCTGAGTGGAAGGATCGCCGGAGCCCAGCAGGTCGAGGCTGCGGTGGCCGGGAGTGGCCACTGCACTCCAGTCTGGGAGACAGAGTGAGACTCCAACTCAAAAAAAAAAAAAAATAGGAAAGTAAAATCTACATGCTATATAGTGTATGATTATATAACTCCATGGCGAGACCACATGTTTCTTTCCAAAATGCATGGTAGTTGTCTGCTTGCACATGCACCATTACGATGGTTATAGGAAGAATGGCTATGCATGATTATAAGGCATCCAAATAAGCCCCATTATTCTGTGAGCTAGTGCATTTCTTTCTTTCTTTCATTTCTTTCTTTCTTTCTTTCTTTTCTTCCTTCCTTCCTTCCTTTCTTCCTTCCTTCCTTCCTTCCTTCCTTCCTTCCTTCCTTCCTTCCTTCTCTCTCTCTCTCTCTCTCTCTCTCACTCCCTCCCTCTCTCTCTCTCTTTCCTTTCTTTCTTTGAGTTGGCATCTTACTCCATCGCCCAGGCGAGAGTGCAGTGGCACACTCACGGCCACCCCATTGTTGATCTGCTGGGCTCCAGCGATCCTTCCGCCTCAGCCTTCCAAGTAGCTGAAACTACCGGCATGCGCTACCATGCCCAGCTAATTTTTGAGTAATTATAGAGATGTGGTCTCGCCAAGTTGCCCAGGCTGGTCTTGAACGTGTGGGTTCAGGCAATCCACTCTCCTAGGCCTCCCAAAGTACTGGGATTTCAGGCTGAGCCTCCGAGTCAGGCCGCATTTCTGTTACTATCTATCTACCAAGCTGAATAAATCACTGAGATGCCATCTATACAACATCCTTAACTAAAATATTACTAAGCAATGGGAGAAGGTGATAAACATTTAATAGCTATTGTTTTTCTTCTTAAAATGCTTACTTTTTTTTAGATCAAAGAGAATTTTATCTCAATGCTGTGCATACTAACCAACTTTACCATGGGTACTGGATAGACTCTAAATAGTAATTAATTTGTTAAAAATCTTCAACAAATTATTTTTTCTGCTTTTTGAGGAATATATATGTTTATTGTTAAAAGCTTGGAAAACAGGTAAAACAAAGAATAATAAAATGATAAAACAAAGAACCCGTAATCCCACCACTTAAAAATAGCCTCTAACAGACTGAATATTTAGCTCATTCTTGCATATCATTTCCATATTTTGAAAATAACAGACATCACGCTTCCTCTGGGGAGCCTTCCTATCTCCTTCATTCTGACTAGGCCAGCTTCCTCTTTCATGAGATTCATATTTCCCTTACTTACTTGCCTCATCTTTCTGTGAACATCCACTTAAAGGTTTGTCTACCTCTCCCAATAAGATTTCTAGGTGAGAGAAGTCATGTATAATTCATCTTTGTATCCCTAACACCAAGCACCCTTTATCTACAAACATTAAATTCAGGACTGTTAAAAGAACAAAGGTATAGGTCAGTTCAAATGCAATTCTATATCCAACTTTGTTACCTAACATACATCAAAGCATTGTCCCATGTCATTAAATTTCTTCAGAAACTCTCCCCTTTTTTGAGGCGTAGTATTCCATCACATGGTTATACTGTAATTTATCTAACCTTTTTCATATATTGTTAGATAATCATCCCCTCTTTTTTTGCAGTGTGTTATTGCAAAGAAGTCAGTATCGTAGAGAAGTTTAAAGTATGAAGCTTGACAATTAAAAAATGGGGAGTGTTAAAAATGGAAGATATGTTTGATGGTATTTTTGAATTAATGTTAACTTATCGAACTGTAATGCCATGTGCTTAAGTATGAAAGTAGGAAATAAAAGTGTTCTTATTCTTTGTGATACATGCTGAATTATTTAGGGGTGTGTGAAGAGAGAGAAAGATAGAGGAAGATCAAGGGTGAGAGAGCTCAAATGTGGCAAAAGTTTTACAGTTGGTAAATCTGAATGAAAGGGCAAATGACCTAAATAGATATGTCAACAAAGAAGACATACAGATAACTGACAGGTAGTGAAAATGTGCTTAACAACACTAATCATCAGAGAAATACAAATAAAAACCACAGTGAGAGATCACCTCACATCTACTTAAATGACTATTATAAAAAAGATAAAAAATAACAAGTGTTGGAAAGGATGTGGAGAAAAGAGAATTCTTGTACACTGTTGATGGGAATGTAAATTGGTACAACCATATGGAAAGTACTATGGAGATTCTTCAAAAAATTAAAAATAGAACTACCATATGATTTAGTCATTCCACTTCAGTATATAACCAATGGAAATGAAATCAGTATGTTGAAGAAATGTCTGTATTCCCATGTTCATTGCAGCATTATTCACAATAGCCAAGATATGGAAATGACTTATATGTCTGTCAACAGAGTAATGGGTAAAGAAAATATGGTATGTGTGTATACAATATTATTCAGCTTTTAAAAAGAAGGAAATCCTGCCATTTAAGACAATATGGATGAACCTAGAGAATATTATGCTAAGTGAAATAAGTGAGACAGAGAAAGACAAATACTGTATGTTCTCACATATATAGAATCTCAAAAAGTCAAATTCATAAAAGCAGAGACTAGAATAGTGATTTTCAGGGGATGGAGGTTGCAGAAAATGGAAGGTATTGGTCAAAAGGTACAAATTTTAGCTATGAAGGATGAGTAAGTTATAAAGATCAAGTGTATGACATGGTGACTATAGGTACTAATACTGTACTGTAAACTTGAAATTTGCTAAGAGAGTAAATCTTAAGTGTTCTTACCATACATAAAACATGGTAACTGGGTGAAGTGATAGATGTGTTAATTAGCTCAATTTTGGTAATCATTTAACAATGTGTGTGTGTATATCAAAGCATCCTGTTATACATCTTAAATGTATATAATTTTCATTTGTCACATGTACCTCAATAAAGCCAGGAGACAAAAAGAAATGATACTTCCGTTTCAAGAGCTTAAAAATCTAAAAGAGAGAGATATGTTTACAATTAGCAAGAAGAACACAGAAATATAACAGAAGTTAAAACAATACATCTAAAAGCATCAAACTGGGAGATATTAATTACAACAAGTTATTAATTTTACTTTGGGGGTTTCTGAATATTACATTTATTCTTCTTTATTTCAGATGTGTTTTATGGCAAACTCCTTCCATTCTATCTTTTTTGCTTTCATCACATTGTAGGTATTTTTAATGAATTTCATGTACAAGGTGGGCATCATGAAATATGCAATTCCATCTTCTGACTATAGTAGTCTAGCGATAGTAGGAAAATGTGCGAAGATGTCATAACCTTAATCCTCATGTTGGTTTAGCCATTGAGTTTTCCTGTAGAGTATCATTAAGGGGCAGCTGGCCAAAAAACAGTGAGAACCTAGAACTCCATGAACGAGATGGTTATTCTGATTCTACTGCTGAAGAATGCCTCTCTTGTGGGTCTGGTTCATTCTGAAGACCTCTGAAGAGAATAATGTGTTCTCTAGAGGAGCTAAGGAGAGTTTTGTTCTAGAGAAGAAGTCACTCTCAGTTTGGGACAGAGTATGAAATGACTGCTGAGATTTAGTAGGAGGAGTACTTGGACTTATCACATTAAATTTTACCCAGATTTTTGAAGTGGATGCTTTATTTTTCTATGAGAAATTGCCAAATTCTTCTTGATGTTGTTGTGTCTTAACCCTCTCCTCCACTGTCCATTTCCTCTGTGTAAATTGATTTTAAGGCTAGTTATAGCACTGACTGGACCACTTTCCTCAGGTGTCCTCTAACAGTAGACAATGGAGCGGTCACCATAACCAAGAGCCACACCAATAGTCCTTTGAGGCTAGACACCCTAAATCCACAGACTTTACACCAAATGTTCTCTTTATGTGGTTATTTATATACTTTATAATTTATAAATCTTTTAAATGAAAGATTCTCATGGCTTTTCCTTAAATGCTAAGTTCTTATCCTGAAAACATATGCATTTCAATTTGAGAAATTATGGACCAAAATGTTCTTAATATAGATCACAGATTTTCTGAGACACATTGAATTACAAGTTTTTTGTCTGTTGTCAACACAAGTATGTGAAGTAAAAGCATGTTGTGTTTGTTCTATAACTTTTGAAACTAATAACTAATGTTTCTAGTCCCCTTACAGTGCACCAAGCTCTATGATAAACTCTTTACCTGCCTTTAAAAAAAAGTTGAATTCCCATTATAACTCTATGTTGTAGGTGTCGTTATCATTCCTATTTTCCAGATGAGGAAACTGAGGCGTATAAATTCACATAATTTGCACAAGATCATACTGATAGTCAGGGCTGTCTATATAGTTAGCAGGGCTAAGTGCAAGATAAAAAATGTGGGCCCCTTGTTCAAAGAGCAGAAAAAATACCTTTCTTTTGCGGTTTCTTTCTCTCAAGCCATCATATTGTTTTTATTTGCTATTGAATGTTGCCTTCACTTGGGCATAAAGATACTCAAATGACACATGCACACTCTAACATAAGGGTCCCCAGCCCCCAGTCTGGTCCATGGTTTGTTGGGAACAGGGCCTAACAGCAGGTGGTGAGTGCCAGACAAATAAGTGAAGCTTCATCTGTATGTACAGCCATTCTCCACCGTTCGCATTACTGCCTGAGTTCTACCTTCTGTAGATCAGCAGAGGCATTAGATTCTCATAAGAGTGTGAACCCTATTGTGAATTGTGCATGTGAAGGATCTAGGTTGTGTGTCCCTTTTAGGTCTAATGTTGGGTGAACATCTAGCACCCAACTTATGAGAATCTAATGCCTGATGATCTGAGATGGAGCTGAGTTGGTGATGCTAGCGCTGTCTCATCATCTCCAGATGGGACCATCTAATTGCAGGAAAACAATCTCAAGGCTCCCACTAAGTCTACATTATGGTGAGTTGTATAATTATTTTATTATATATTACAGTGTAATAATAATAGCAATAAAGTACACAATAAATGCATTGTGCATGCATCATCCTGAAATCATTCACTCCAACCTCAGCCCATGGAAAAATTGTCTTCTACGAAACTGGTCCCTGATGCCAAAAATGTTGGGGACTACTGCTCTAACAGGTGCCTGGACCTTCTTCCTGCAACTTAATGCATTAGGCATGCAAGCTTAACCTGGTCCTCCCCTGCTCTGGCCTCTCCAACAGCAGACAACTACAGTGATCCCTGGGCAGGAATAGGAGAAGGAATCTGAGCAGAACTTGGGGTACTAGGGAAGAGAAGCAGGTGGCTGAGAATCAGTCCCAAGGAGGTGGGGAGATTGTAGGACTGCACCTGAGCCAAGGCTCTAAGCCCTGGTGGATGTGCCATTGTCTTATCAGACTTCACTTAAAAAAATCACAAATCCAAAGACAAGTTTATGAAGAATTTCAAGACAGTAACTGTAAAGCATTATAACCCTAACACGTGACCCTCTTCTGAGCCTTGACTTTAGAGGGGAAGAGCTCATAAAAAAGACCAAAGTTTATAAAATTTCTAAAGTCATACACCATGAAGCTGGCACTGTTAGTACTAACTACAGAGTTTGGAATCAGTCACAGTTAGGTAGGATGCCAAGTCCTAGTTCCTTCCTATCCTAGAAATCATGAGCATTTAGTAGAGAAAATGGGAGTTATATATGTTCATTAGGTATCAAAAGTCACTTAATAAAAGGAAGACTTTTACTAAGATAACATTAGATGGTCTAATGTTGGGTAGAAAGGCTAGCACCCACCTTTTAGGCAATCTGTGCCATTTCAGGCTTTTAGTTTTGGTAGTCATTATACTTTCAATCAAATGATTCCACCTGCATATTATTATCTCTCTGAAGGCATGCAAAATGAGTCGTGTTAATACATCATTATTATTGCTTTTTAAAAAGCTTTCCTTTATGATGATCTGGAAACTTTCTTCCCTAGCCTGTTAGTTTTTCCTGAGGCAGTATTTAATCTTGACCATGTGATTCTTGGTCTCACACATTGGCCACTCTGGGATGTGATGATCAACTTCCTTGAGAAGTTGTGGGGGAGAGTTCCTCTATTTGAAGTGGAGGCTGACTCCTAGCCCCAGCCCACTCTACTGACATAATTTAATGACAAATTTCCCCATTAAGCCTGTGTTCAAATTTCATCTGAGGAAAGAAAAGCAAATTCACCACTGGACCTGCACGTTTCCCATTACCCTTAATAAAACATATTCCAAAGCGAGGAGTGACATTTTCAAAGGCAGACCTTTCAGCAGCCTGTCTCTATGCCATTGTGCATAACTAAAGCCTGCTAGGTCACAAAGGGAGATTCAGGGAAGTGGATTAATATGTAAACCAACCTAGGTACCTTCAAATGATGAATTCTAAGGCATACTTTGTAAATTCATTTCATTTTGGGAGCAGTTGTGCTGAAAATTAATTTGTATTCATAAGGCTTCCCCTTTTTCTCTTTCTCAAAACGACAGGCTTTGTTCTTCTTGAAAAGTTTGTTTTTAACAATGAGGCACATTAATTTTGTAGGATAAATATTTGTAAACAAAGCATAATATAGAAAATTATAGATAGAAAATGAAATGTGTTTTCCAAAAACATAAAGTGTGGCTCAGATCTCTCATGGTGCCTGCCTTAAAAATGCAATGCATGGAATCTGTGTGTTTTTGGATTTTTAAGAAACTCATTAAAATTCATGTCTGTAAAGCTTGCTTATTTTTAACATAAAAGCACCCTTAATTTCTGAACGAATCACTGTGGCTAAAAACATTGGGATTTAATTAGTGCCCTGTCCTAAGCACAGAGCAGTTTTGTAAGTCTGATGAGAGTATGAGGGCCAGCATTGCAGAGCTTAGGGGATTTGAGCTTGCCTGTGAGGACAGGGATTGGAAATAGCCTAACATCCTTTTGAATGCTTTGAAACTTTCTATTGTGTATTGCTCCAATAAGTGTAGTTCTTTCTAGAGGATGGCAAAATATTATCTTAAAACTACAAATTATTCAGGCCACTATTACAGACAATAGAATAACTATGATTAAGTACGTTTCAAACTCCTAGGCCTTAGATTCCACCTAATGGACTGTCAGAAAGAAAGATGGAGCTTCATGGGTCAAGCAGTTATCAGCTGGTAACTCCCTAACAGCGTCTCATTCTCTCTGAAGAGTATTGTCTTCAGAGCGAAAGAACTCCATGGATCATGCATTTCTTTTTTAAAAATATGAATAAAGATGCTTCTGATTATTTGGGGGAGGATAAAGGATGTATTTGATTACATGATGAGCATGCAAGCTTTGTTGGCACAATGACTCAACTTTATCATTTTTCTATCTTATGATCTCTGGTGTTATTAAGACAATATGTCCACAGATTTCAAAATAGTCCATTGACTAGAAAAATTTGCATCACTATGGCTTCAATAAAGGAAGTATTCAAGACAGTGTTTGGAATGAGTGCCTGTCATTTATTCTGCCTACACAAAGGAGGAAGATTAAGTCCTAAATGACAGCTCTTAAAGATGGTGGCAGAGTCCCAGGAATGATGTTGTGAATCAAGCTGCATTTCTGAAAAAGCACTCAGAGCTCTTTGCTTTGCACTCAGAGCTCTTTCCACTGCCAAGGCGGAATCACTTCTCAATATGCTTTAACCCAACTACTAGCTAAATGCAGTTTTACCTGCCGCCTTGCTCCTCACAAAGAAAAGTCTGTAAGCCAAGTCAAAGAAACATACTGCGGATGCGGGATACTTCTCTTTTTGCCAACTTCCTTGGCTTAAATTCTACACAAGCCAGCTCCCTTCAGCACTGGAGGAAGGTGATTAACCACAGAGTCCAATTAAATAAAGAACTAAAAATCTCTATTTCTTCTTTTGAATGGTAAGAGACTCAAACAAAGTGTTTAACTGAAACACAGTCTTCTAAAATATTTTAAAGCCCCAATTGCTTCATGAACATTCTAGTGCTGGGCCGAACCTCCTTTCCACACTGCTATACTGGCCTTCTCCTTCCTGCTGACTGATATGTGTACTCTAAGACATGGCCCTTCCTCTTGCTTCTCTGTTTTTTGGCACATGTAATCTGGGAGGGGTTGAATCAAACTTATAGTATTCTATTATTTGTCTTCTTCTATGTAGTCCAGCTTTTCCGCTATAACCATGCATTGCTTCAATAATCAGAGGAGTTTATTATAAAAATAAAAGAATGAGCAAAATTAAGGGTTACATAAAATGAAAATTAAAAGTAATTTCCTTTAGAAGCTTTCTTTGCTTGGATCGGAACTTCCTACCTCACAATGTATCTTTTCAGAAGCATGTTAGTAAGTATTCTTGACAGCCACATGTATCACAGGATGGTCATTCAATTTTATTTATGCATCATCGACTTCTAATTGATATTATCTCAACCATCACTGAGCTAGCTGGCATGAGGAAGCCCATCTAACATAAAAAGTGCAAGCCCTAATGTGGATGTGCAGTAGGCTATCATAGCAATGTTGATGTCCCCAAAGTTGAGAAGAAATGGCTTATTTATGTAGCTTGCTTTTCAAGTTCCTGTTTTCTTTCTAAAATTGAATGAGAAAATATTTCTATTGTCTAATGGCAAGAAAAAAATAGTCCTATGTCACAGGGCAAAAAGTACTTGCTTTCAACAGAAAACAAAAATACATTTTCAACAGAAAAATACATTTTTCAGAAGATTTGTGGATTTTGAGGAATATAGGCTTCACTCTTAAGAAAAATTCTTCAGAAAAATGAAGTATGATCCATCTGATGTTAATGCATTCACAATCTTAGAATGAGGAAATAGAGAAAGTAGTGAATATATTTAAAATTATTAGTTGGGGTGTGTGTGTGATTTTACTTATTAGAGCTTCTTGAACTAAGTAATGTGAGGGGTTTTTTTGCTCTCATTTTTAAGCTGATTTGTCTAGAAGACAAGTGATTATGAACCAAGTAATAAGAAAAAGGCTAAAGTTGTATTTAATTAATTTTTTATTAGACTATTTTTTGTGCAGCTGTAGGTTAACAGCAAAATTACGCAGAAATTACAGAGGTTTCCCATATACCTCTTTCCCCAAACATGCATAGCTTCTCCCTTATCAACATCCCTCACCAGAGTAATATATTTTATATAACTGATGAATCTACATTGATACATCATCACCATCCAGAGTCCATAGTTTACATTAGGGTCCACTCTTAGTGTAGTACATTATTCTATAGTTTTGGACAAATGTATAATGACATATATCCACTATTAAAGTATCATACAGAGTGGCTTTATGGCTCTACATATATGTTTTGCCCTTCCTATTTATCCCTCTTTCCCCCAACTACTGATATTTTTGTTGTCTCCATAACATTACCTTTTCAAGAATGTCAGATAGTTGGATCACACAATAACCTTTTCATATTGGCCACTTTCATTTAGTAATATACATTTAAGTTTCCTCCACATCTTTTTATGGCTTGTTAGCTAGTTTCTTTTTAGTGTTGAATAATATTGCATTGTCCGAATATACCACAGTTTATCCATTTACCTACTGAAGGACATTTTGGTTGCTTCCACATTTTGGCCTTATGAATAAAACTGCCATAAACATCACGCACAAGTTTTTGTGTGGACATCAGTTTTTAACTCCTTTGGGTAAATACTAAGGAGTATGATTGTTGAATCATATGACAATAATATGTTTTGTTTTGTAAGTAACTGCCAAGCTATCTTTCAAAGTAGCTGAGATATTTGTATTCCCACCAGTAAAGAATGAGAGTTCCTGCTGTTCCACATTCTCAGTAGCATTTGTTTTTGTTAGTGTTCTGATTTGGCTATTCTAATAGATATATACTGGTATTGCATTATTGTTTTCACTTGCATTTCCCTGACATATAATGTGAAGCATTTTTTATATGCTTATTTACTATCTGCATATTATCTTAGGTGAATATACAAATATCTATATATCTGTGTATCTGTTAAAGTATTTGGCTTATTTTTAATAACATTTTTTGTTTACTTATTGTTGATTTTTAAGTGCTCTTTGTATGTTTGGGATATGAGTTCTTTATCAGATACATCTTTTCCAAATATTTTCTCTCAACCTGTCTTTTATCATTCTTTTGACAGAATAGAAAAATTTAATTTTAATGGAGTCCAGTTTTTTTCTCTTTTTGAATTTGAGTCTCACTCTGTCACCCAGGTTGGAGTGCAGTGGCACGCTCACGGACACTGCAGCCTTAGCTTGCTGGGCTCAGGCGATCCTTCTGCCTCAGTCATCCAAATAGCTGGAACTGCAGGCATGCACCACCATGCCCAGTTAATCTTTTGATTTATTGTAGAGACAAGGTCTTGCCAGGTTGCCCAGGCTGGTCTTGAACCCCTGGGCTCAGGTAATTCTCTTGCAACCGCTTCCCAAAGTGCTGGGGAAGTCCAGTTCATTAATCCATTCTTTCATGGATTGTGCCTTTGGTGTTACATAGAAAAGTCATTACCAATCCCAATGCTGATTTTCTCCTATGTTATCTTTTAAGAGTTTTAAAGTTTTGCATTTCACATTTAGTTCTGTGATCATTTTAAGTTAATTTTTGGTGAAGGTTGTGAGGTCTGTGTCTAGATTCATTTATTTGCACGTGAATATTCAGCTGTCCCAGTACCATTTGTTGAAAAAGCTATCTTCTCTCTATTGCATTGCCTTTACTCCTTTGTCAAAGATCAGTGGGCTATGCTAGTTTATTTCTGAGCTCTCTATTCTGTTCCGTTAATGTTTTTGTTTATTCTTTCACCACTACTGTACTTTTGATTATTGTAGATTTTTAGGAAATCTTGAAGGTGAGGAGTGTCAGTCCTCCAACTTTGTTCTTCTCTTTCAATATTATGTTGACTATTCTGGGTCTTTTGCATTACTTTGGAAGGACTGGCATATTGACAATTTGAGTCTTCCTGTACGTGAACATGGAATATCTCTCCATTTATTTACTTCTTTGATTTCTTTCATCATTGAATTGTAGTTTTCCTCATATAGATCATGTCCACATTTTATTTGACTTGCACTTAAGTATTTCATGTTTTTGGCATGCTGTTGTAAATGTATTGCTATAATCTTTTACTAGTTTCAGGAGTTTTTTGTTTTTGTTTTTGTTTCTGTTTCATCAATTGTTTTGGATTTTCTACATGGACAACCATGTCATCTGTGAACAAAGATAGTTTCATTTTTTTCTTCCCAAACTTCATACATTTTCTTTTTTCTTTCTTTCTTTTTTTTTTTCCTGTCTTATTGTGTTAGCTGGGACCTCAAGTACAATGTTAAAATGGAGTGGTGAGATGGGACATCTTTGCCTTGTTTCTAATCTTAGTGGAAAAGCTTTGAGTTTTTTTTACTTTAAGTATGTTGTTAGCTATGGATTTTTTGTAGATATTCCTTTATTGAGTTGAGGAAGTTCCCCTCTATTCCTAGTTACTCAGAGTATTTATCAGAAGTGGATGTTAGATTTTGTCAAATACTTTTTCTGCATCTATTGGTAAGATCATGTGATTTTCAATCTTTAACCTATTGATGTGAGGAATAACATTAATTGATTTTTCAAATATTGAACCAGTCTTATATACCTTAAATAAATCCCACTTGGTTATGATGTGTAATTCTTTGTATACATTTTTGGATTTGATTTGTTAATATGTTGTCAAGGATTTTTGTATCTATGTTCATAGGGGACATTGGTCTGTAGTCTTATTTTCTTATAATATATTTGTCTAGCTTTTGAATTGGGGTAATGCTAGCCCAATAGAATGGGTTAGAGAATATTCCCACTGCTTCTAATTTCTGAAAGAGATTTAGAAAATTGGTATAGTTTATTCTTTTTTGTATTTGTTATAATTCATCAGTGAACTTATGTTGGCCTGGTGCTTTCTGTTTTGGAAGGTTATTAGTGATTGATTTGATTTCTTTAACAGACACAGATGTATTCAGAGGGTCTATTTCTTCTAGCATAAATTTTGGCATACAGTATCTATCAAGGAATTGGTTCCATCTAATTAATTTTTAAGTGCAACAAACAGATTTTTTTAAAAGCCCTAGACTTTTTGTATTATATGGTTTGTGAGAGTCTGATTATTTCTCTTGAAGTACAAGAGTTTGAGCATATGTGGTAAGATCTCAAAGAAGTAGAGACTTTTTTCTCTTTATACCCAATACAATGGTCCATCTTTATTCCTGGACCATCTTATATACTTGGGTGGGAATATATTAAACTGATTTATTGTTATTCTGGTAGCAAGTTTATTTGATGATGAAACATTATTCCATGTCTCAATTATTAACTGAAGGGATGGATTTTATTTTTGGAAGGAAGAAGGTATGCACATATTAAGATAACAAGGTGCTAAAAGGTAGTATGGAAATATGGCAAGTATTTGGGAAGCCTTGTAAGTACTGCTACATGACCATAGCAGATTAGGAAGCAACAGAGAGCCAGTAGTTATGATTCACTCTGGATAAATTTGGCAGGAACAGGACTTGTTCACCATACTTGCCTCAGGTGAATCAGACCAATTCAGTGTATTTTGGTGCGATTCCATTCTGTGCCCTTGTGTAAGCCCAGTTAATCACTAAGAGTTCAATAAGTTCAGTTTGTATTTTATAACAAAAGCGTACTTTTCTACCCTATATCATTCTCCTCAAGGATTAAACCTGACATTTCAAGATGCCAAAGATTGTTATGTTCTAATGTACATTGATAGAAATAGCTTTTCAGTCTGATCTTTCCCTATGCCAAGATGCCTGGGTTAGTGTTCATAATAAAGGCCAATGTTTCAATCATTGCAACAGTAGCACAGAGGACAGTTTAGCCAGATACTTTCTGAACAGAAATGTCCAAATATATTGGATTTCTCAGTTCCCAATCTAGAGCATCAAATCAAACACATTCTCTAGAGAAGAATGAACTGACATCCCCCTCTTAGCCAATAAAGAGTCAAATATCAGATTGTTCAAAAGAGCAAAAGAAAACTTTAATGATTTTTTTTATGAGAAGTATGAAAACAGGCTAGTAGTTTAGTTAGATTTATTGGTTAAACTGGACAAAAGGGTTTTTTTTAAATATTGTTAAATCAGAAGTGTCCAGAGCAAATACTAATATTGTAAACATTGAAAATGAGCTATATTTTTATGAAGAGAAGATAAATATACTCTATGCCTATATAAGACACAGCTCATGCTTTTCTATTCCCTTATTCTGTATTACATGCCCTCCCGTGGTTAATCTCTTTATATGTCTGTCACAGAATGTTGTAATTACTATTTAGCATTTCCTTCAGTAGAACACACTCTCTTTGAACATAGAGATTTTGGCTTTTCTTCTCTGTGAACCCAGCACAAGGCATAGTGTCTTGTATAAAGTGGTAATTAGAGAATAAATACATGAATATGAAAACAATGGATTAAAAGCAGTATGGTATTGTAACGTCATGCCTGATTTGTTTCATCTAGTGGCTAAGAGTCTGGCCATCTTAATCAAACAATACGTAAACCTGGAACACTCTTTACTAACTGTGTGACTGTGGGTGATTTACTGGACCTCTCTGAGCACTGGTTTCTTAATATGTAGATTGAGGGTTATGGCAGTCTCTATAAAGTCTTCATGAAGATCAAATGAGGCAATTCATCCTAAGTTTTCAGAAGACTTTGTGACTCATAGCACGCATTCAATAAATGTTAGTTATAAATATGTATCTTTTTATCTTTTTCAGAATTAAAAGTTAGTTTATCCCTCTTCTTACAAATCATGACTTCACACATATAAAAGAACATACAATAATAAGAGAATGAAAGAACTTTGAAGTTAAGACACCTGGCTTTGAATTCCAGCTCTTCCACTTCTTAGCAGCCAGAAGGGATCTTAGTTTTCTCTGAGTATTTCATAGAATAAGGATATCAAAATTAAATCATATATTTGTTGTGAGAATTGAAGGGAATGATATTTGAAAAGTACCATAAGCAGTATGGTAGCACAATATATGATTCACTTTCCATTTAGCTGACTCAATGAATAGATGAAATTAGCTTTGCAGTGCAGAGATTATATATGTAAACCAAAAGAAATTCAGAAAAAGTATATTTGATGATAATGGATAATAAGAAAGTTACACTTATATATAGTAGGGATGAGAGTAATGATTAAAACTTGACATTGTTAAAGGTCAAAAATATTCTCCCCACTTGTTCAGGTGGTTTTGTCTCTAAAAATGTGTTTAGATAGGAAAAAGGTCACTTTTGTGTTAGTGTAGTATGCTTTAGGACATCAGGGCTGTGTCCGATAACTTTTCTTTATCTTCCAAATTGTCTCTCTTAGTGAGGAACACATAGCAGGAAATCAATATAGAATTGTTAATTAATGACTGACTGATTTGTGTTTTATCACTTAGAGCTGCAGAAATGAGAGACTGCCTCATATTGCCAAATGTACTAACTGGCTAAAAGAAAATGAAAACTTATAGTGCTTAAAGCTCAGTCTAGTTTTTTTGTATAACATACTTTAAAAATTAATGTAGGAATCAATTTCCTAGATAAAAGTAGACTGGTTGAGAGACTGTTTATGGGGTGCTCTATTATTTCTCAGATTGGATAGATGGAAGACAGAGAGAAATAGAGATCTGGGAAATTTCCAATTAATTTGATCATTGTAGATAATAAAGACTTATCTTCCTTTTCTGTATAGGTATGTCTCTGCTGTGTTGGAATTTAATGCATGCAACAATAGACAATAATTTTAATTGAATAGTTTCCATTTTATAAGTATGTCATCTTGACTCAGAATTGGGAACACATTTAATGGAAAAATCATTCAGACTTAAGCACTATACCTCAGCAAGTAATTTGAGTGAAAACTGATTACTGAAGGTGCTTATTTCAACTTGATTGTTCTTTATTATATTGCATTACCAAGTTATACTAATTAAAATGCTAATTCTTTGTATTAATAAAAAAAACTATATATTTTTTATTTTTTCCAAATTAGCAAGACCAAAACATCTACAAGAAATTCTACTTGCCTGTGTGCTGAGTAATGGAATATAATATTTCAAAATAAGATGACCATAAGCAGTTTGGAACCATAAACTGTTCTGGTCATTTTTGTTTTTCTTAAAACAGTAGGAATGCTAGCTGAGAAACTTTATAGCTCTTCTGCAAATATTGAAATATGGGGATAAAAGTCAAATTTTGAAGTAGCCACTCCAAGCCTAATTCTCCATCCTTACTGTCCTTAGGGCTTATTATACTGACCCTTATTTGTGCTAATAGTTATCAAAGAGACATTTATATTTTAAAGCATATCTGTTAAATTGATGCATTTGAAAGGAGCAAATATCAATTCTTAATATCTTACTATTGTTTGTGGTAACTATAATGGGAGGAAGTCTTAGCCACAGCACTAGATTTACATCATTTTATACTTTCATGTCAAATCTCCATGATGTGATTTCATGATGTGATGTCACAACCTAGAGGCATTTGGGGACATACAGCTAGTTTATGACTACTAAACTCATATATGTGCACTTACAGTCAGAGATGTTAACAATTTACATGAACCAAGAAATGAAGTTTTCAAACATGAAAGGGAACTTACCCATGTGCTTGCACTTCTGAAGACTACTTAAAAGTCCTGTGCAAAGTGACTTTAAAAATACTGGATCTAAAACCAGGCAACGTGGGGATCAAAGGTAGGTCCAAACTTTACCTGTATGATGACCACTTGCATACCTAATTTTTAATTGTACCTCATATCTTTTAAATACATAGAGATAGATAGATAGATAATAAAAAATAACTCCTGACTCCCATTGCATCTTTACACTTCATCATACTGTGAAACATCCTAAATATAATGACAGGAGCACGTACCATGATCAGATGTTTGAAGAATAAAATAATTTAAATATAAATTTAGCACATATGACTTTATCATCTTTAAATCTCTCTGAATTAACTAGGATGAAATAGCAACATAAGAATTATGGATGGCTAAGAATACCACTAGCAGAAAGGCAATGTAGAACCAAAACTCTTACCCCATCACTTAGAGTAGCAATTTCAGCCATTCACAAGAAAGACACCCGTTCATGAACTTCACAACAACTAACATTCTCTCCTAGTTAATTTGTACCTGGAGGTGTACACACCACTGAAGACTTTTATGCACTAGTGATACTTCTGTATTTTCCTCCTTTATTCTTACTAACCGATAGTTCTTTTCTATGTAAGTCCTAGTAGTTTGAAAGAAATTATCTCTAATTAAACCAGAACAATTCATATGGACACAATATAACTGAAGTCCTGTAAAATGTTTAATAATGAAATATTTCAAATGTACAGAAAAATATGTAGCAGACACCTGTGTACCCATAATCCATATTTGTTAGGTGTTACCTGGTATCTATTTTTTCAAAAAAAATCACAGATGCATCAAAATTACCCTTCTCTATTTTTCCTTCCCTCCTTTCTTTTCCCCCCTTAGATAGGGTATCACTACCTGTGGCTAGTATGACTCATCATCAGGCTTGTCTTTGTACTTTTTAAAATAGAGGCAACCTCTTTCAGCTCCCCTTCTGCTGTGGGAGCTTTTCTGTCTTTTTAAATAAATCTTGCTTTTTAAAAAATAGATCATAAACAATACAAATAATTACTTTGGGTACTTATTTTATAAAGATGGTGTAGTATACCTACCTTTTGCAACCTGCTAATTTCCCTGAACTTTGTTTTTGTGTGTTTTTTTTTCCTGTTTTAATATATATAACTTAGTTTATTCATTTTAATTGTAGAAAGTATTCCATTGTATGAAAACACACTCTTAGTTTCTCTATTTCCTTATTGATGATCAATATGTATTATTTTGCATCATTTAAATATTTTTTACAGAATAATATATGTATTTTGTGCACACGTACAAAGAATACTCAAGCTTTTATAGAACTGGAATTGCTAGATCAAAGAGTGTGCACTTTTGCAACTTTAATGAAAGTAGCCAATTGTTGTCTAGAATGATTTTACCAATCATACTCCCATTTGCAGTGAACATGAACTCTTGTTAATTCATATACTAAGCAACACCTTTTCGTTTTTGTCAAAGTTATGGTTGAAAATGATTGTTTTAGTTTATATTTCATAAAAACTAATAACATTAAGGATCTTCTTATTTAAAAGTTTATTTTTATTAAGGTGAAATAGTTAGATATAATTGAAGAGTGAAACAAGGAAAAAGAGCCTAACTGCAAATTTACAACTTTCTTTTTGATACCATTGGATGTAGGACAAATAATTTGTTCAAAATATGAAGATAGGGCCTGAGGAAAGAGGAGATGTGAGCATTAACTAACTTGAGTTGGACACATTTGAACACCAAAATCCAACTTTGACAAAAAAAATGTGACATATAAGAAGGCAGGAAGCAACTCAATGAGATGAGACAAGTATTTATTAGAGTAAGACTCAGGTATGACACAGATATTGAAATTATCTGGCAGGGAATTTAAAATAACTATAATTCATATTTTAAAGATACTAATGGAAAAACATGATCAACATGCAAAATCATATGGATAAATTCAGTAAAGAGGTAGCACCTATAAAAATGAGTCAAATCAAAATGCTAGAAATGAAAACCATGTAACAGAGATGAATAATTCCTCAAAAAACTCATAGGTTCAGCATAGCAAGAGACAGCATCAGTGAACTTGAAGACAAGGCAACAGAAATTCAAACTGAAACAGAGAAGAGGAGAGGAGAGTAGAGGAGAAGAGGACTCATTTAAGAGCTGTGAGATAATATTAAATATTCTAATACATGTGTCATTGGAATCCCAGAAGAAGACAAGGAAAAAAATGGGTAGAAGAGATGTTTGAATATTTGCAGAAGTAATGGGCAAAAAATTTTCCAAAATTAATGATGGACACCAAACCATAGATCCAGAAACTCAGAGACGAAGCAGAATCAATATCAACATACACCTTCCATGCCTAGAAATATAAGAATCAAACTTCTGAAAACAAAAGAGGCTCTTAAAGGCAGTCACAGGCAAAATTAGTATTACTATCAGAGAAACAAAGGTAAGAATTATGGCAAATTTTTCTTCAAAAATCACACAAGTCAAAAAGCAGGAGAAATCTTTAAAGTGCTGAAGAACAGAACCACTGACAAAACAGAATTTTATGTCTAGTGAAAATAATAATCAAAATTTGAAAAGAAATAAAGACTTTCTTAAGGAAACATAAAAATGGGAATTCATTATAAGCAGACATAGTCTACAAGAAAATGTTAAATGTTTAGGCAGAAGAAAAATCACAGACATTGAATCTACCCAAAGAAATGATGAATTTTATGAAATAAGTGAAAGTAAAATAAAATCTTTTTTGTTATTTCAATTTGCTCTAAAAGATAACTGGAGATCTAAAGTTAAAATAGTAGAGATGTATTGAGTGTTTATAGCGTATATCCAAGTAAGAATAGGACAACATCACAAAGGATCGGAGGGAAGGAATTAGAAATATACTGCTGTAAGATCATTGTAACACATGTGAAGGAGTATAATATTATTTGAAGGTAGACTGAGATTAATTAAGATGTTTTGTTAAGAATAATAATAGTTCTTATAGATGTTCATGTCCTAGTCCCTGGAATTTGTGAATATATTATCTTACATAGTAATAGAGGCTTTGCAGATTTGATTAAATTAAGGATCTTAAGATGGTGAGATTGTCCTGGATATCTTGATTAGCCCAATGTAATCAAAAGGGTCCTTATAAAAGGGAGGTAGAAGGATCAGAGTCAGAGAAGAAAATACAATGAGGGAAGCAGTGGGGTTGTGTGTGTGTGTGAGGTAAGCCAGAGAGAGACAGAAAGAGACAGAGAGGCTGGAAAATGCTATTCTGCTGGCATTGAAGATGAAGGAAGGGGCCATGAAACAAAAAATGCAGGTGGTCTCTTGAAGCTGAAAAAGGTTGGGAAAGAGATTTTTCTCTCAGAGCCTTCAGAAATATCATAACTTTGGTTTTGCTTTGACTTTAACCCACTGAGACTGATTTTGGACTTCTGATATGCAAAACTGTAAGATAACAAGTTAGTGTTGTTTTAAGCTACTAAGTTTGTGGTAATTTTTTACAGCACCAGTAGGAAACTAATACAGATGTATATTGTAAATCTTAGAACAATCACTAAAAATATTTTAAAACTATATAAATAATACATTAATAGAAGAGATAAAATTAAATAATTAAAAATAGTATAAGAGAAGGAAGAAGAATATAAAAGAAAGAACAGATGGAATGAACATAAAGCAGCAAGGTAGTAAATTTTTATTGCAACCATATCAATAATCACATACATGTAAATGGTCTAAACACAGTAGCAAAAACACAGAAATTGCCAGACAGAATTAGAAAAGCAAAACCAAATTATAAGATGTCTATAGAAGACCCACTGTAGGGCAAAGCATGATAATGCCAGCACTTTGGAAAGCCAAGGTTAGAGAACTGCTTGAGCCCAGGCATTCAAAACCTGCACGGGCAACACAGTGAGACCTCATCTCCACAATAATTAAATAAAAATCAGCACCTGTAGTCTTAGCTACTTGCGAGGCTGAGGTGGAAGAATCACTTGAGCTCAAGAGGTCAAGGCTATAGTGAGCCTTGATTATGCCACTGCTTTCCAGCCTGGGCAACAGAGTTGGACCCCCCTTACACACAAAAACCCATTGTAAATATAGACATATATCTGTTAAAATAATGGAGATACATGTACCATGCAGACACTATCTGTTATGGACTAAATGTGTCCTGCTAAAATTTGCACGTGGAAACCCTAATTCCAATGTGATAGTATTAGGAGGTGGGGCCTTTGAATGATAATTAGGTTTAGATGAGGTCATGAGGGTGGAACCTTCATCATGGGATTAGTCCTTTTATAAGAAGAAGAAGAGACTCCTGAGCTTCCAGTTTCTACGATATGAGCAAGAAGGTAACAATCTGCAAATCAGGAAGACAGACCTCACCAGAACCTGACTATGTCATCACCCTGAATTTGGACTTCTTAGCTGCCAGAACTGTGAGAAATAAATATTGCATAATCTACACAGTCCATAGTGTTTTGCTATATTTGTAGCAGCTCAAGCTGTCTAAGATGCTGTATAGTAGAAAGCTGAAGTATATTAATATCAGACAAAGTAGATTTCAGAACAAGTAGGTCATTATGTAATGATAAAGGGGACAATTTTCTAAGAAGACAAAAATCTTTAATGTCAATGTACCTAATGACAGTGCTTCAAAATAAATAGAATACAAACTGAAGAAGCTGAAAGTTAATATAGACAAATCCATAATTATAGTTGGAGACTTCACCACTCTTGTATCAGTAATTGGTAGAATACATGAAAAGTCAGTAAAGATAGAGAAAATCTAAAGAACACTGTTAACCAACTATACCTAATGAATATTTAGAGAACACTTCACCAAGAAAAGCAGCATATGAGTGGGACCCCAAAACAATCCGGAATTTATTTACAAAAAAATTGTGTATTTATTCTTACATATTTAAACTTCTGTCACCTTCAAAGTACTCTCCATTTGATGAAATACGCCTATCAAGATGCGTTTTCTACTGCTCAAAACAGTTTTTTTTTTTTTTTTGAGTTGGAGTCTCACTCCGTTGCCCAGGCTGGAGTGCAGTGGCACGCTCCTGGCCACCGCTGCCTCAACATGCTGGACTCCAGCTACCTTTCCCCTCAACCTTTCCAGTAGCTGGAGCTACAGGTGTGCGCTACCACGCCCGGCTAATTTTTCATTTATTGTAGAGACGAGGTCTCGCCAAGTTGCCCGGGCAGGTCTCGAACCCTCTGGCTCAGGCAATCCACTCACCTCGGACTCCCAAAGTGCTGGGATTACAGTTGAGCCACCAAGCCGGCCTCAAAACAGTTTTTGAACTTGTTGATTTGGATGCCTTTTAGTGCTTCTGTCGTTTTTTGTTTCACCACTTCTGCATGGGCAAAACATTTCCCTTTGAGGACGTTTTCCATCCGGAAAAACAAACAAACAAAAGTCTATTTTTTCTTTTGCTACCTGTGCTTTTCATGCTATGCCCAAGACATCATTGCCAAATCTAATGTCATAGGCTTTTCCCTTATAATTTCTTGTAAGAGTTTTATAGTTTTAGCTTTTATATGTAGGTATTTGATCTAGTTGGAGTTAATTTTTGTATATGACATGAGGTAAAGGTTCAACTTCATTATTTTGCATGCAGATACCAATTTTTTCCAGCCTCATTTGTTGACACATTTATTCATTTTTGAAAATTCTTAGCATATCTTTAAATATAGCATTTGTCCTATACTCTTTTGCCTATTTTTCTTTTAGAACTTCTAACAATGTGTGTCTCTTACTCATTTTGATTTTTCATGCCTTTTTCTCTCTGCTTCAGTTTGATATTTTACCCTGACTTATATTCTAGTTTGCAATCTAGTGTTCAACTTAATAAACCTGTTTATTAAACTCTTAATTTTGATAACTATATTTTTCAGCTTTTATGCTTTAAGGGAATGAACTCTATGGACAGACTGATGGATACTGCTAAGTTCCACCAATCCAAAATACTGGCAGGAAATTAAAGGAGGGGAGAAGAGTGAGGGCAGGCTATTTATTACCCTGGTCTCCTTCCTCCATCCCTGGAGGGCATCTATATTCCTACAGGATCAGTTCTTCTAGGCAGCCCTCTAACACGCTTCTCTCTTTCTGGGTCCGTAAGTGCTTCTTCCCTTACCTCTTTAGGTTTAAAGAGGATAATGTTTCTTGCTATTACTAGTTCTCAGAGAATGCAGTAATATGAGTGCTTTCCTTATGTATTACACTTAACTTTGCAAATAATCCTTTCATCTGACACTCTTCAAACCACTCCATTTGAGTACAGCATCTTTTTT
Organism: Tarsius wallacei; assembly: GCA_963574415.1. Lineage (NCBI taxonomy): Eukaryota > Metazoa > Chordata > Mammalia > Primates > Tarsiidae > Tarsius > Tarsius wallacei. The sequence continues at coordinate 25,130 of CAUYQG010181190.1, forward strand.
TTAAGCGTGAGATGTTCACTATTGTGTATTTTAAATGTAGAAAATTTGGGTTCATCATTATTTACTGGCTTCTGGAGTTTGGCATGCATGCTTTAAAAGGCAACTTTTATACAAATATTTTATTAATAAAGTATCTCATGTTTCCTTTTACTGCTTTTATGGTTTCAAACTTTATGTTCAAACTTATGATTCATCTGGAATTTCCTGTAGTACTAGAAGTGAGGTATTACTCATATTTTTCCTAAAATTTTTGTGGCTATTTTTGTTCATTTATTTTCTGTTTGACTTTTGGAATAAGCTTATCAATTTTTTTTTAAATTACTGATGTTTTTATTAGATAAATATAAAATTTATAGATTCACTTATGGATAAAAAACAACTTTCTGATTCTACTTAGTCGCAAGGCAGACTTCCATTTTTGTTCAAGTCTTTATTTGTATTTCTCATTAGTTTTTCAGATTTTTTTTTGCAGAGATTTTTTTTGTTGTTGTTGTTTGAAGTCTCACTCTGTCGCCCAGACTGGAGTGCAGTGGCTGGGCTCTTTCACTCAGCCCTCCAAGTAACTGGAACTACAGGTGCACGCTACCACGCCCGGCTAATTTTTTGATTTATTGTAGAGATGAGGTCTCGCCAAGTTGCCCAGACGGGTCTCGAGCCCGCGGGCTCAGGCAATCCACGCACCTCAGCCTCCCAAAGCGCGGGATTACAGGCTGAGCCACCGAGCTCGGCCTTGCAGAGATCTTTTACAGTTCCTTTTACTCCAGCTCTTTTATCTACGTTGTTATTTTAAATGTTGTTTTTAAAATTATAACATGTAACATGTTTTTGTATGTTTGCATATATAAAGTCTAGTGATTCTTGGTATTGTTATTTTAATTTTGCACCCAACCACTTTACTGAATTATCCTTATATTTATAATAGTTTTAAATTTTCTGAGTTTTTCTTTAGCCAACTTCTGATAATGGAAATGTAGGAGAAGCACTCAGACTACATGATCAGCAAAAGCTTCAGAGAGTTTATCCCTTAGCTGAGTATCCATGTTTAAGCCTGTTTTAGTCTGTTTTTGTGTTGCTATAAAAGAAAAGGTTTATTTGGCTCATGGTTCTGCAGGGTGTGCAAGAAGCCTGGTGCTAGTATCTGCTTCTGGTGAAGTTTTCAGGCTGCTTCCACTCAGGGAGGAAGGCAAAGGAAAGCTGCAGAGGTGGAGGAGGGGAATGAGATCTCTTCTTCCCCTGCCCTCCAGGGAGGACATTACAAGGGGATCTATTCATGGGGAATCTGTCCCCATGACCCAAACACCTCCCACTAGTCCCCACCTCCAATATTGGTGATCAAATTTCAACATTAGGTTTGGAAGGTCAAATATCCCAACTATAGCAAAGTTGGATCTTGACAATTGTAATTAAAAGTAAAAGGAATATGGAAAGAATGTCCTAGGTTAAGGAAGAAACATGATAATAAAAGAGACAAAGCATGTGATTGACTTGAGGACTTATTCGTTATTCAGTATCACATGGACTGTGAAATGGAGAGTTATCAGACATGAAGAAGATAAGATGGGTGAGTTCACTTAGGGTCTTACCAGGAAGGATGTGAGGATTTTTGCTCAGAACAACTAAGATGACTCTGCTGATTCAGAGAATGAATCTTTGTGGTTAAGGTGTCTGGTATAAGTGTGTTGCGATAATATGGGAGATAAACTTTGTGATATGAGTAAAGAGGAATACATGGGTTGACCACAAACTAATGAGGTACAATCTGCAAGAGTTAATCTCTGATGGACAGGAAAAGAAAAAAAAAGAGAAGTAAGGATTCTGGCTGAGATAATGGATAAAAGAGGATTTGTGAGAGGAAGGGGATGAGTTCAGTTTCAGTGAGGTTGCTTTGGAGAAGCCTGTGGAAAATATATTAGTTTAGCCGGAATGGTAGCGCTTGCCTGTAGTTCCAGCTACTTGGAAGGCTGAGACAGAAGGATCGCCGGAACCCAGTGGGTCGAGGCTGCGGTGGCCGGGAGTGTGCCACTACACTCCAGTCTGGGCGACAGAGTGAGACTCCAACTCAAAAACAAAACAAACAAAAAAAGAAAATATATTAGTTTACTAAGTAGTTTACTAAGTATATCTATGTATTAGATCCACACATTCAGTTATTTAAAAATATTGATTCTCTCCACATCAGATACTTTGTTACTTTGTTTATGACATACATTAGAATATGCTCCCTGCTCTGTTGTAACAACTGAGACAGGATGGTGAGTGCATCTATAAACATGTTTGTAATTGAAACACTGATGTTTAAAAAAAAGCAAGATGACTATTATGGGCTGAATTGTATCCCTCACAAATTCATATATTGGGTCCCTATCCCCAATATCTCAGAATGGAAGCATATCTGGAGATAAAGTCTTCAAAGGGGCGATTAAGTTATAGGCCATCAGGATGGGTCCCTAATTCAGTTGTAACTGATGTCCTTTTAGGAAGACAAAGAAATACCAGGGATGCATATGTCCACAGGGAAGACTATGTGAAGAGGCAGCAAGAGGTTAGTCATCTGCAAACCAAAGAGGAAGGCCTGCTCTTCCAAGCCAACACTGCTGGCACCTTGATCTTGGACTTCTTCAGAACTATGAGGAAATACCTTTCTGTTGTATAAGCAGGTTAGTCTGTGGTGTTTTGTTTTGGCAGCATTTTGTTGTTTGAGTATGATTTGTTTGTCTCCACCAAATCTCATATTGACATTTATTCCCCAGTGTGGCAGTGTTGGGGGATGGGCCTAGTGTGAGATGTTTGGGTCATGGGGCTGGATCTCTCATTAATAAATGAATGCCCTTCCTAGGGGATGCTTTTTCATTCTATTAGTTCCTGAGAGAGCTGGCTTTAAAAAATGGACCTGGCACCTCCCTTCTCTCTCTTGCTTGCTCTCTCACTATGTGATTTCTGCACATGCTGGCTTTTAACTTTGTCACAAGTGGAAGTAGCCTGAGACCTTAATGGGAAGCTGAGCAGATGCCAGTGCCATGCTTTTTGTACAGCCTAGAGAACGTGAGCCAAATAGACCTCTTTACCTCTTTTCTTTATAAATTACTCAGCTTCAAGTATTCCTTTATAGCAACACAAATGGATTAAGGCACAGCCCTAGCAAACTAATATAGCAACTTAAAGTAAAATATACATTTACATGCACACAGAGCAAATAAATTAACAATAAAGAGAGAAATCAAGAACCAGTCAAAGAAGACACATGCAAATTAGTTTTTCTAAACATTTTTCAGAAATTAACTAAATATTTAAGCTCAATATTAAGTTGGATTTTACACTTTTAGCAGAGGGTATACTTTTTTATGTGTTTAAATCACTTCTTTATTATCTTTGCCATTTTCTTTGGTGCCAAATGAAACTTGTATTATTTTTTATAGTCTTAGAATGATTCAAATTCAGGGGTAAAGTATGGAAATTAAATGTTTCTTATTCTGTGACATGAAATAATTAGGTGATATGCTTCTGTATGTTGACCTTTCATTTATAAGCCATTTTCTTTGAAGGTTTATTCTTTTTTTTTTTTTTTTTTGAGTTGGAGTCTCACTCTGTCACCCAGACTGGAGTGCAGTGGCCGCTCCCGGCCACCGCAGCCTCAACCTGCTGGGCTCTGGTGATCCTTCCGCCTCAGCCTTCCAAGTAGCTGGAACTACAGGCGTGTGCTACCACGCCCGGCTAATTTTTTTTTGATTTATTGTAGAGATGAGGTCTCGCTTGCCCAGGCGGGTCTTGAGCCCGCAGGCTCAGGCAATCCACTCACCTCAGCCTCCCAAAGGCACGGGATTACAGGCTGAGCCACCGAGCCCGGCTGGTTTATTCTTAATATATTATACAGAGGCAATGTTCTCAGAAGGGTAAATAACAGAGTTAATGATATTATATTTTTTTGTGCAAATGTCAGTTCTTTAGCTTTGAACAAACTACTGCTAGGAAGTAAACCTGTGCTTAAGTGTGTTTAGAATATTCAGTTTGTGATATCAATATGAAAACAATAGCTGTGAAGAGAAAAATCTTTTGGAGGTATAATTTGCTTAGATCCTTTGAACTGAGAACGCTGGATCAGTAATGGCCAAGTAGTCAAGAGGATGACCATTTAAATTCAAGGTATTTTGTTCCCAATCACTGTCTTTTTTCTAGAGTCTATGCAAATTGAACAACAGTGTTCATCCATAAATGCTTCCAGAGGCCTAGAGTTAAGCAATGTGGGTTGCTTTGTTGTTTTTCCCTCATTGGTGAATTTGCTTTTTGAAGAATGATCATATTATGTTTTAAAAGGTGGTTTCCCTTTTAAGTACCAGAAAAACAGAATGATGGCTCAGTGGCAGATATGGGGCAATGCTTTCTTACCCCAGGCTTCTGATTTGGGGAATGCATTAGTTTGGAAACCAACTTAAACAATAAAAAGAGTTTGCTGGTTTACACACTGAATAGCCAGAGTGTTGACAGACAACAGGCACTGATTAATTGGGCTTCTACTCCATCTTTCTGGGACTCTTTTGGCATTTCCTCCCTAGTTTGTTGACCACATTCGCTCAAGAGCTCAAAAGTGCTGCAGTAGGTCCTCATCTCATGGAGAGAATTGTGGCCGAATAGGACATAACCATAGATCTTGAAGAATGGATAGTTCCTAGTAGTAACTCAAGGAAATGAGATATTATAAGGGATTCTCTATCCTTAGGCGTGATTATGCACTAAGTTTTTTTTAATTTGTAATGAAGATAGCAAAGTTCATTTTGAAAGCCTTCACTAGTTCATGAGTTTGATTCCAATAATGGCCAGATAATATTGCTTTTAGAATAATAGAAACTGATCCATGTATACGCCACCTGGCTCATAATGACCAAGCAAGTCTATGACATAGATGGTATTTTTATTTCTTAACACCGTACTACTGTGCTTATTTTGAACAGGGTAGGAGACCATCTAAGTAAGCCCAAAAGAGCCCAATGATTGATTTAATATAGAGATCAGGCAATTAAAAACCAGTACTTACAAGACTCCTTTAGGGAAATTCATTTTATTAGGTGTTAATTTAGCTGATTAGGCAGCAATCAGACTTCTTTGTATTCAAAATAAAGTCGTTAATTTGACAACATTGTTTCATCTACTCTGATTATCTGATTAGTATTCTCAATTAAGACATCAAGGATATTTAAGACAAATGATGACAGGTCTAGGAGGAAGCCAGAAATCTGATTTTGAGCCAATGTTGTCTTACTTAACCATGGTTAATGCCACAGAAGAACTAAATGAAATGATATTTACTATTATCATATCTTAATATTTATTGCATGGATATGATATTATCTCTATGGCACAGAATCTCATACTTATACTCATTCAACAATCATTTCCTGAATATCCATTATGCATACAAAACTTTTAAATGTACAAAATTACAAAAGTTACTGTTCTTGTATTCAAAGATCTTATGGTTTAATCTATGTACAGAATTTACATATAAGAATATAACTAAGCCAGGCTCGGTGGCTCAGCCTGTAATCCCACGCCTTTGGGAGACTGAGGTGAGTGGATTGCCTAAGCCTGTGGGTTCGAGTCCCGCCTGGGCAAGCAAGACCTCATCTCTACAATAAATCAAAAAATTAGCCGGGTGTGGTAGTACACGCCTGTAGTTCCAGCTACTTGGAAGGCTGAGGTGGAAGGATCGCCGGAGCCCAGCAGGTGGAGGCTGCGGTGGCCGGGAACGGCCACTGCACTCCAGTCTGGGCAACAGAGTGAGACTCCTACTCAAAAAAAAAAAAAATAGCTAATTTCCAAAAAATATAAATAATATTCTTCAAGGGAGAAGGAACAATTTGAATGTCCTGGAAGATGTGAAAAGTCTTCCTAGAGGAAGTGATATTTCAACTGGTGCTTGAAAGACGAGAACAACAATGATAAGTAGAGGTAAGGCAGGATCCTCCCTACCCCCAGAAAGAAGAGTGACGCCACAAGGGAGTGTATAGTTGGCCCTCCATATCTATAGGTTTCGCATCTGTGGATTCAACCAATCACAGATTGAAAATATTTGGGGGGGAGCAAATGGATGCTTGCACCTGTACTGAACATGAGAAGACTGTTTTTCCTATCATTATTTCCTAAACAATACAAGAATTATTTATATAGCATTTACATTGTATTAGGTATACATTGTATAAGTAATAGAGATTACTTAAAGTATATAAGAAGACCAAGCATGGTGGCTTGTGCCTGTAATCCCAGCTACTTGGGAGTCTGAGACAGAAGCTTACTTGAGTTCAGGAGTTTGAGGCTGTAGTGAGCTGAGACCAAGGCACTGTACTCTAGTCTGAGCGATAGTGAGACCCTGACTCTAAAATAAGTAAATAAATAAAGTATGCAGAAGGATATGCTAGATTGTGTGTAAAGACAATGCCATTTTATATATGGGACTTGATACCACGAATTTTGGTATGGAGAGATTGTTCTGAAACCAATTCCCCCATGGATACCAAGGGACAATGGTATATGAATGTACATATTATAGTGGGAAATGATGACTTAAACTTTTTATTTAAGATGGAGCAGGAACCCTCTGCTTTAAGGGCCTGTGCACCCCAAGCATGGAAAACCCTAAAGTTTCTTCAAGGGAAATTTCTGGGACCTAGCTATGTCCAGAAATAAATAAGTAACTGGTTAAACAAGTAGGTAATAGAAGCTTAACATAATAGCCAAGGAAGTTAAAGTTTCAGAGATGTTTGTATTCTCTGTAGAAACTAAGGATAACATCTAAACATATGTCTTTGAGTTGTTTTTCAGAGACTTGGACCCCCACTGAAGACCCTTCACAGAGTGGATCTGCTGATAAGGGGGAAGTGAGGACTGATCATTAACTAACTTCCTTTGTTCTAAGTCTCTTTCTGAGGCATTTGGGGAAAGTCACTCCCTCTAGCCAGTTAACATTTTTTTACTGGCCCTAAATTTTTAAACAAAGCTTCTCTTCCTTAATCAATTGTATATCAGAAAATCTTTTACTCCACCTGTGACCTGTAAGCCCCAACTTCAGGATATCCAAGGCTTTTAAACTTAAACTGATGTGTAAGTTCCATGTATTGATTTATTGTTTTGCCAGTAACTTCTGCTTTCCTGAAATTTACCCCTGCCTTTAAAAATTCTTGCCTACAAGTCACTGAGGAGGCCAAGATTTGGGCATTATAGCTTTCTGGTCCTCCTCGCTTGGTAACCTGCAATAAAAACCTTTCTGTCACTGCTTACTCACTGTGGCAATCTGGATTGATGCACCAAGTGAGTGGACCTTATTTTGTTCTATAACATTTGATGACCAGATTTACAACAGAAGGTCTTGAATCTCAGGCTAAGGGATTTAAATTCTATTTTTTGGTTAATGAGTCACTAAATAATGTGCAATAAGGAAGCAAAGGATTATATAGAATAATGATTATGTAGACTAGTAACTCTCATGACTGCTTTAAGCATTGAACTTAATTTTCAAGGGAAAGGCAAAAAGGGTGGAGGAAAGGCAGTTATGAAGTGATTGCAATAGTCTTATTGAATACTATTTGTGTGTGTCATTGAGGCAAAGTGGAAGAGTCAGAATTGAGAGACATTTTGAAAGTGAGATTAATAAAATTTGATGACATGAAGGATAAGGTAAATGTTCAAGTTAAATATAACTGGCTGTGAATTCAGTTACCTTTCAATATTTATTCTCCCTTCTTTACTTAATTACATTGCCCAGAATTTTAGCTGGGCACATTGCCACTCAGCTAAAACAAAACAAAACAAAACAAAAACAAAAAAAGCAAAAAAGCAAAAAAATTATATTTTATAGCTGCCATAACTGAATGTGGCCATGTAATTAGATATGAGCCTGTGGGGTGTAAGTGTAACATTCTAGAAATTCTCATTCAAAGAGAAGTGTTTCCTTCTTCCATTTCTTTCTTCCAGTTCCTGAGATGTAGATGTGATGTACCAGAGCACCACCAGCATTTGAGTAATATGGAGTGGAAGGAAGCCACATGCTGCAGGTGATGGGCATCAGCAGCAGAGAGGTGGGAGCCTGGGTCAGTGATGGTTACAGGGCCACACTGCAGCCCAGAAATACTTCCTCTGGACACAACTTGCGTGATATAGAAACCAATTTAAAAATGTATTTTTGTCATTCATCTTTTTAAGTTTTATGTTACATATGCCTAGGCTTAATCCTGACTAATTCAGTGACATCAAGTTTCATATATGAGAAATTATATAGTAGTTACTGTCAACTCAGTTATACAGTGAGTCCTCTACATAAAAACAAGTTCCTTTCATAAGAGTGCACTCATGGGCAATCCTCTCAGGTCACCTCCCACTGTGGAAGCTTTTGTGTCCTCTGTAAATCCTGCTTTGTAAAAAAAAAAATGCACTCATAAGTCTAATTTGTTTGTAAGTAAGACAGGTATCCTAGATACCCAATTCACACAACTGGCTATATAGTATTGTAATTTAATAGGTTTGTAATATTTTCACACAAATAATACATAAAAGCAAACATAAAAAATAAAGAAAACAGTTTTAATTTTACAGTACAGAACCTTGAAAAGCACAGTAGTACAGCAAAGTACAACAGCTGGCTTATAGGGGCTGGCATCAAGTACACAAGCAAGAAGGGTTACTGACTAGAGGAGGGACTGGAGGTGGGAAATTGTAGAGCTGAAAGATTATCAGCAATAGAAGACAAAGTACAAACTGTGATTTCACTCATGCCTGATGTTGGTGGCACAGGTTCTGGTTCCTTGCTGGA
>CAUYQG010181192.1:0-57670 GCA_963574415.1 Tarsius wallacei
CCATAATGACAGAGATGATAGAATTAGCAAACAAGAATTTTAAAACAGCTATTATAGCCATGCATAATTATTTTAAAAATATGAACACAAGGATAAAAATGAAATATATAGAGAAAAACAGAAACTCTAGTTCTAAAAAATGTATACACACTTTAAAAGATGTTATCATCTTTTAAAGTTGAATTAAATTATAGTAGCAATGTGTAGTATGACATTCGCTCAACCATGCTTCCACCATTTTCTTTGACTGTCCTGCCTTTCTCATGGTGACTGATACTAGCATTCATTTGATTAATGCCATCTTTTGAGCAGATGTCATACTTAAAATGTGTATGAATGATCCTAAGAAAGAGGAGCTTCAGGAAGTCCTTCACAGTTTTCAGAGATCAGTATAATAAAAAAATAAAAACATGAAGAGAAACTTTGAAATTACTTCCTTAGGTCCTGACATTAGTGCTATGCTTTTTTTATCCCACTCTGATAGAGATATTTAGTTCATAATAACACTGATCTACAGAGTTTAATGCCTATTTTTACTACATTTTTCCTACCATGTTTTTCTTCCAAAAAACTGTCATCGATGAACTATTCCAGCTCCTGATCTGAAAAGGTGTTCTACAACATCTGCCTCCCAAGTATGGAACTTAAAGATACTTTCCAGAATGCTGAGATCTAGCTCTGTGTCTAAAACTTACAAAGAACAGACACTCTCTCTCCAGATTTCCTCACTTTACAGTATTAAATCTGTGATCCCTTTACTCTGGATTATAAGCAACTTTGCCCTGGAATATATTAACTAATGTTATTTTTTTTACTGTGAGAATCAGGAAGTTTCAGAGCTACATCCATGGCTATGTTTTAAAATTGTTTATGCTATTAACTAACCATCTCTTAAAACTCTTCTATATTCACATGGGAGATAGAAAAATGGCCACCCAAAGATATCCACATCCTAATTCCAGTAATCTGTAAATTATATTGCATTATATTGCAAATTACAGAAATAAATTGTGTTACAAAAGAATTAAGATTGCAAATGAAATTAAGATTGCTAATCAACTGACCTTAAAATAGGGAGATTATCTTAATTATCTAGGGGTGCCCAATGTAATAAGGGTTCTCAAAAGTAGAAGTGGAAGGCAGAAGATGCCTCATCTTCATCCCTGTCAGAGTGATGAAATGTGAGAAAATTTTGACTAGTCACTGCAGACTTTGAAGATGGACGATGTTCACAAGCCAAGGAATGTGAGCATGTCTGGAAGCTGGAATAGGCAAAGAAATTGATTCTTTCAGAGCCTCCAAGAACAAAGTCTTCCTGATACCTTGATCTTAGTCCAGTGTAGCCCAGTGAGTCCTACCTCAGACTTCTGACCTACAGAATTATAAGGTAATAGATTTGTGTTTTTTAAGCCACTATATTTGTGGCAACTTTTTTTTCATCAGCACTAGTAAACCAATACAATGTATTTATTTCCCAGTTCTTAACTATACATTCACTGGTATCTCATACTCAGGACATAAATCAGTTTTATTGACAAGCCTGGAAGAAAAACCCAGGATGCAGACTCTACAGTCACCTGATCATATAGTCCACCACTTTCTGGCAAAGCAATTAAATGTTAGAGGTCCTCTTGATAATCAAACCACACAATTAGCTATGAGATCCAAGAACAGGTCAGGTTTTAATTGGATGTGAAATAAGATGTTTAAAAGGAAAACAGCTTAGTTATGCCATGCACAAGCTTTTTAACAGAACTTACTTTTCATACAGAGAGATTGGATTATTGTCTTAATATCTTGCCCACAACACCTGAAACATATCTAGCATTTTTTATTTTTTACGTGAAAGTTTGACCAGATGTAATATCGAGTCCATTGGGGGTGCATCAGGGCAGAGGTGAGGATACTATTAAGAATAATACACACAAGCTTATTTGTGATAATGCAACAAAATCTTTTTCCAAGAAAAGCTGACTAATAATTGATCATATCAGCTGTATTAATCATTTCAAAGAAAGGGTCCTTGATAATAGGCCTGTCCTACATTCAATGATGTGTTGATATTGCTTATTTCTTAAGAGTTGACTCCAGATTTAACAGAGAACTAACACCAGAAGTTACTCTTTATGCTATTCTATGTTCATCACTTTTTCACTCATATATTCCAGAAGAGATTGTCTTTTCTTAGCAACTGTGCTGCTGAACCATAGTGCATTAATTTTTGTGTGTGTGTGTGTGAATAATGCTGCAATAAACATGTATGTGCAGGCATCTTTATTATAGAGTTATTTAAGTTCCTCTGGGTATATTCCCAGAAGAGGGATTGCTGGGTAGTATGGAAGGTCAATTTTCAGGTTTTTAAGAAATCGCCACACTGTTTTCCACAGAGGTTGTACTAGTTTACATTCCCATCAACAATGTAAAAGTGTTCCCTTTTCCCCACATCCTCTCCAGCATCTGTTGTTTTTTGAGTTAATTTTATAAATGAGATGTTGGTGTCACTATCACAAAACGTTCTGAAGGAGGTTTGGAGTGTAGCATCACCATAGTGATCTGCTAGGATGGGAGCACCCCAGGGGCAATGGACCACAGAAAAACCATTAGAAAGCTCCCCTCTAGAGACATGTTGTTTTTTACTCAACCACTTAAGGAATGGTCAGAGCCACAAAGTCAAGGAAGCAATCACTCTTCTTTGACTATTGCAAAGGATGAAATGAAGTCTCCAGGCTCTTCTACAACCATTTGTACTGCCATAACCTCTAGAAAGCTTCCCCATTTCTGACTGGAAAATTACATTAACAAGACAGAAAAAGTCTTAGAACTATCAAGGGGGCAGTTGTGCAGTATTAACTTGTTTGCTTCCATTTTAAGTTCCTGTAGCTTTGAGTTTTTGGTTTGTTTGGCTTTTGTCTGAAAAAGGGTATATCACTTTATCACCCAGGCTGGCGAACGGTGGCACAATTCCAGTTCACTGCAATCTTGACCTCCTAGACTTAGCCTCTCAAGGTAGCTGGGACTACAGGCATGTACCACCATGCCTGGCTAATTTTTTAATTTTTTTACAGAGACAAGATCTCACTACATTGCCTGGGCTGGTGTTAAACTTCTGGGCTCAAGCAATCCTCCCTCCTTGGCCTCTCAAAGTGCTGGGAGAGGCATGAGCCATAGCGCCTAGCCCTTTAGTTTCTTATTTTACCAATTTGAACAGAGACAAGGGGGTAAATTTGAGGTGGGAGAAAAGTGGCTTGAAGGATAAAAATGAGGACAAAGAGGGACAGGAGAACTTCACCTAGAACAATTTTGCAGTAACAATAGATTTTCTAATAGAGATCTATCATTCTTTGTAAATACCACTCAAAATAATAGAGGTAGATTTTTAAAGGGAGTAACTAAAAAATAGGAAGATATTTATTAGAAGCCACTAACTTTTAAGAGACAATAAAACTGTTAGAAAAGACTTTTCCATCAACCCTGGGAATTTGCTTTGGTAGTATTTCTACTTCTGTGCCTTTAATTTTTGAATTCAGTCTTATGAGTGGATTTTTATTTTCTTCATATATATTTTATAATACATACATTGTAAAATAAAATATATTTTATGGTTAACATTTGGAAATGAGTAAAGTTGACAATATCAAGTGAATGCTAACCTAGCAGCCTTCCAGGTACTTATATACTATAAATGAAAACCAATTTGCTCAGACTATTAGCAAAGTAAAGCACATGTTAGTCAATATTTTAAATGAGCTTCCTCAAGATAATTTCTCAAGGTCATATCAAGCATTAGCCAATTAATATCGCTGACATCAGCAGTATACATAGTTTAGATTTATGCTATCATATACATAGGTTAGGAGAAAATGGTATTGAGTCTTTATCAAAGGTTAATTCCAGTAAGAACTGGTTATATTTGATTCATTGCATGACTGCAGAATGTACCTTTGGTTTTAGCCAGAAATTTTCTGAATTCATGTTACTGGTCAAAAGAGATTTGAGATGAATAGGCCTAAATTGCAATTACTATTATAAGACAGTAAAAAGGTCATAAATCAAATGCAAACTAAGTTAATTGGTTATATATGTGTATACACATATTTAGAAGTTTGATTTTTCTTTAAAAATTTAATAATGATGAAAAATATTAGGAAATTAAAATGATTTTTCTTCTGGTGACTTTTTAGATTTAAAGTCACTTTTTCTTTTTCTTTTTTTTTAGGAACAAAAAAATATTTAATTTGGTTTGTCCTTAAAATTATTTTGTTTATATTTGAAACACAAATACCTGGAAATGTAAAAGTACATAGGAAAATATTCCAATTTCTTGGGTGGGGGAAAAGAAATTGAATACCTAAAAAAGTATCTTACATATACTGAGTTAATAAAACCTCACAACTTTCTATGCACATATATATATTTCTAAATGTAGAAATTTCAGAAGTGTAACCTCTCCTTTGACTTGAGTACATTTATCCATGTGCATCTAAACACACACTCATTTATCTTAAAATTCTTATTTCTAATTATATTACAAAAAGTTGTAAACATTTCAAACCTAGAGCAGGGTGTTCTCATTTATTATTGAAAGAACACGGTGATCTCCAAATACATATATACATACACACAGACAGACACATCAGGACTCAGACCCAGGAAAATGTTGCAAGCATTTGTTCACAAGCTAGGAGAGGGACAGTAACCTACTCACAACCCCGAAAGGTTATTATCCACTCATTAAATTAAAGCATGGGCTGGCCAATTATCCAGAAAGGACAGATTGCAATAAGGCCAACTTTAAGCAATTTCTCCTCTTTGCAGCGGGTCTTTCTGGCCTCAGAATTCCTTTCTGTGAATGGGAGAAGGAAAGAGTATGTAGGAGAGCCGGCAGAGTAAGTTGTTCACCAGAATCTCTCCTCCCCAGCTGGAACCAGATCTGGGCTAGAAGTCAAACTCGGGGTATTGCAAATACATGCCACAGAAGCAAAGACCACAGCAATCAAGGCAGTCCTGTCGTTTTCTTCACTAAGACCCATTTAAATGTATGTCTTCTGCTCCTACAAAAGTTCAAAACCACTTGCTCAAAATATGTGATGAACTTTCTTACAGACTTTAAAAGTCTTTGGAATAAGTATGAGGCTGAATCCCACATATGCAAAGATTAAGGCAATTATTACCTACTCTAGGACAATGGAATAACTTGCCGTTTACCCCAAAATTCTAATCAGCTATCATTTACAGTTAACTTGCTATTCTATAAATAAAAGAACTAAGAAGACATAGCTGAAGTCATTTTAGTACACGATTAGTTCCCAGAAACACGTGGTCTGAACTAACTATCATGAACTAGAAATCACAGAAAATTCGTAGTCCCCTCTAAGGAAGGAAGTTTCTCATTCAGCCTAGTAGCCATTTGTTCCTTCCTGCAGTCCCATCACCTGTGAGTCACCCGATGTGCTTGGTAGGATTTTCTTGCTTAGTTGCCAGCTTGAGAAAAGCAATTTAAATTAGCATAAGACAAATTTTTAAAAGAAAAATGAAGAGAGAGGGGAAAAAAAGGAAGGGAGAAGAAGAACAAAAGCAAACACACTGGCTCAGATAACCAAAATGTAGAAAGGACAGCCTTCGGTTTGACTGATACCAGAAACTTCAATGACACTACCTGGTATTATTCCTTGTGACTTTTCTCTCTGCTTCTCTCTATGGGGTGGTTTCTTTCTGACTAGTATTTCCAATTAGCAGGGAAGCTGGCCATCTGTAGCTTCAGATTTCTATCCTCAAAATCTCAGAAACCAAAATTACAAGCTCTGGTTAGAAAAATCACACCACACACACACACACACACACACACACACACACACACACTCCAGTTGTCCAGATTTGTGGCAGATGATCATGCTGAGATGAGTCTCTGTGGCCAAAGAGAGAGGGTCCCATAAGCATTAGCAACTCCCAGAGCAGGGCATGGTGAGAAGCAGGTCCCAGAGAGAAGGAGGGTGCTACTCTCAGAAGAAAAGAAAGATGCAATGCAGACAAAATAAAAGATATTCATCCTACTCACTCAACATATAAGTTTTATCGGATTTTGAAAAAATAAACAAGAAAAAAACCAATAAGGTTTAGGAAGGATAACGGAAGTCTGTGGTTCCAGCTCTCTATCACGGTGTTCGCTTCTGAGTACCATGTCCCAAGGGGGGCCTAGACAAATTAAAGGGGTGTCTAAAGGAGTGATGCTATTAGAAGAAACTGAAATTTACCACCTTATAAAAAGGAGAACTAAAGACACAGTGGACTTCAGATATTTTAAAAGCCTTTCCTGTACAGGAGGAAATCTATTTGCTCTGTGCTGTCTAATTCTAGGGCTCACACATTGCATAAATGCTCATAGGATTCAAAAAGGTAATAGAAGGAAGTGAAACTAACCAGATGTTGAAAAACAAAAGAGCATTCATGATAATAAATGGCAAGCATCCCTCAGCCGTAGGAAGTGGGAATCTCTAGGCAGTGGAAAGCTGTTGAGACCTGGAGAACATGCTCTGTCTAAAGGATGCAGTTCCCACTCAGGTCCAGTTAACTTTCTTTTTCTGGAAGAGCCAGAAAACTTATGTATTAGTTTGTTTTGCTTTGCTGCAAAGGAATGTCTGAGACTGGATAATTTATAAGGAAAGGAGGTTTATTTGGCTCAAGGTTCTGCATGGCACCAGCCTCTGCTCAGCTTCTGGTGAAGCTTCAGGAAGTTTTCATTCATAGCAGAAGGGGAAAGGGAGATGGTATGTCACATGGTGGGACCAAAACTAAGAGACAGAGGTGGCGGTGGCAGCCTCTTTTAAACAATCAATCACCACATGAACTAATAGAGTGAGAACTCATTCATTACTTCGAGAACAGCACTAAGCTATTCTGTATGGACCTGCCCCCATAACCTAATCACCTCCTACTAGGCCCCACCTTCAACACTGGGAATCACATTTCAACATGAGATTTGGAGGGGACTATCATCCAAACTATATAGCTTTATTTTTATGTGAAATCTCTCAGTTTCTTCAATGTTGGCTCATTATTTTTAAAAATACTATGTTGGCCAAACAAAATACCATTCTGGAAGGGATTCCCCCATGGGGCTCCAGATTAAAATCTCAGCTCTAGAAGATAAAACTAGAGCTAGTGGCTCAAGTTTTTAAGAGTCAGCTTTTTAGTCTTTATAGTTTACATATATTTTGATAATTAGAACTCTTCAGTTATGTTGCAGTAGATGCTTTGTGAGATAATATGTGAACTATCCCCAGACGTATTTAAGTAAAAGCTGATGACCATCATTGAGAAACACTGTGGAGATGAATCCTGCAATAGGTGGTCAGAGAAGCCCAGAAAGAAAGTCTACAGATTGACTTTGAAGTTTTTTGAGATGAGATCAGAAAGTATTCTTCTCTGAGAGAGATTCTAAAGAAGTAGAAGACATGTGAGGACTATGTAATCTAATTGGGACTTAGACATATTGTTGAAAGAATGTCAAAGCAGCACAATATTTCTAAGTATAGGCAGGACCACATGAAAGATATACATCATGTGTCTTGGCAATGGAATAGGGTATTAATGGATATAATTTCAAATCTCTTTCTGTCCAGCTAAAAAAAAAAAGATTTTCTGTGCTATGTGATATGGTCTGGATGTTTGCTCCTACCAAATCTCATGTTGAAATGTAATCCCCAGTGTTGGAGGTGAGGTCCAGTGGGAGTTGGTGCTGTTCTCACGGTAATGAGTGGGTTCTCATTCTATTAGCTCACCTGAGAACTGATTGTTTAAATGAGCCTGGCACCACCTCGTCCCTGTCTTGGTTTTGGTCTTACCATTGGCATGTTATCTCTCCTTCCCCTTCTACCTGAGGCCTCACCAGAAACCAGCAGACGCTGGTGCTGTGCAGAGCCGTGAGCCAAGTAAACCTCTTTCTTTATAAATTACCCAACCTCAGGTATTCCTCTATGGGAATGCAAAAAGGAATAATACACTATGCTTCAGGATATTTGGTATAAAGGGAGCATGATTTTCAGGATTAAGTGTCCTGAATTCTTGTCCTCACTCCATTATTCATGAGTCATGTGACCAGGACAAGTCATACTCCTCACTCCTCAACAACTTGAATGAATGATTTATGATCATCTCAAATTCAGTATGTCTAAAGTAATATTTCCCACTTTCCTTTCTTCTCATGCTCCCTTTCGGGTTTATCTGTGTCATGTGAAATGGTAACATTTGACCTCACCATCAACTCTAGTGTCGCATCACTTGCCCATCACCGCAAGGGAGGTCTGTGGGAGGACATCTTGAGCAATAAGCTAAAGAGAAAACTTAGGTTCATAGTGCAGGAGGACAAAGCAAGGAATTTCTACACAAAATTAAATATGATGGGGTCCCAGAGTAGGATACAGGTCTACTGTTGAGCCACAGGCCTCCTAGAGGAAACACTCAGGGTAAGGCAAAAGCCAATGCTCAGAAATTCCTCTACAAAGGCCAGGCAAGCTCTTAGACAAGGATCATTCTTTTCTCCTCTTGCCTGTAGCATTCTGGGCAAAAGAGAATGTTCCATCTTCTGACTGCAGCTTGTCACTCAAACTCCCATGTAAAGTAAATATTTATATATCAAATCATACTTACTTATCAAACTTAACTATAGCTCTGACATGTTTCCATAAGGGAAAAGGTGCCCACTACTCATATTAAAAAGCAGTTACAATAATCCTCCTAACATTGCCAACACAGAGTCTGAATCCAATTAATTTTTTTAAAAAATGACTTCCCGTTCTCTTGATGGTTTCTTTGCAGAAGTTTGTCAGTTTGATGAGGTCCCACTTGTCTATCTTATCTCTTATGGCATGGGCACTTGAGGCTTTGATCAAGAATTGGTTGCCATTTCCAATATCCATAAGGATGTCTCCTACATTTTCTAAGGTTCTTATAGTTTGAGGTTTTACGTTTAGGTCTTTGATCCATTTGGAGTTGACTTTTGTGTATGAGGATAGGTAGCGGTCTTGTTTTAATCTTCTGCATGTGGTCAGCCAGTTTTTTCAGAACCATTTACTGAATAGGTTCTCCTCTTCACAGACTGGGAAAAAAATATTTGCCAACTGTATGTCTGACAAAAGCCTAACATCTAGGATCTGCAAGGAATTCAAACATGCTGAAAAGAAAAAAACAAACAGCCCCATTCAAAGTAGGCAAAAGATATGTCTCAAAAGAAGACATACAAGCAGCCAACAGATACATGAAAAAACGCTCAGCCTCACTAGTCATCAAAGAAATGCAAATTAAAACTACACTGAGATACCACCTAATTCCAATCAGGATGGCTATCATCAATATCTCAAAAGACAAGAGATGCTGGAGAGGATGTGGCAAAAAGGGAATACTTCTGTACTCTTGGTGGAAGTGTAAGCTAGTACAGCCTCTGTGGAAAACAGTGTGGCAATTCCTAAAAGATCTAAAAATCGACCTTCCATATGACCCTGCAATCCCCCTGCTGGGAATATACCCAGAAGAACTCAAATCACTCTATAAAAAAGATACCTGCACATGTATGTTTATCACAGCATTGTTCACCGTAGCAAAAACATGGAACCAACTGTGCTGCCCATCAAAAGAGGACTGGATTAAAAATAAATGTGGTACATATACATATACATGATGGAATATTATGCAGCCATAAAGAATAAAATCATGAACTTCACAGCAACCTGGATGGACTTAAAGAGTCTATAATACTGAGTGATCTTTCACAGAAACAAAGAACTGAGCATCACATGTTCTCACTCATAAATGGACCTTGAACAATTATCGTAATACTATAGGAAAAGGATTGGCAGTAGCGGGAAACTTCTGGGAGGGGGGCAGGGAAGTAGGATTGGCAGTAGTGGGAATCTGCCTGGGGAAGAAGGGGCACACCTCATCAACAAGGGTACCTGCATAATGAACATTTGCATACCTAACCCTGAATTGTACCCCACATCTTAAAGGAAAAAAAGTGATTTCACACACATTAATTGAATAGTCAGTGTAACTCTCAAATTTGTTTAAATGCGGTACGTGTAAAATTTGTATTAAAAATTGACAGCACGGCTGGTTCCATGTTCTTGCTATTGTGAACAATGCTGTGATAAACATTCGTGTGCAGGTATCTTTTTTATAGAGTGACCTGAGTTCTTCCAGGTATATTCCCATCAAAAGAGGACTGGATAAAAAAAAAAAAAAAAGTGGTACATATACACAATGGAATACTACACAGCCATAAAGAGAACAAAATCATGAACTTCGCAGCAACCTGGATGAAATTAGAGCTTATAATAGTGAGTGATCTCTCACAGAAACAAAGAGCTGAGTATCACATGTTCTCATTCATAAGTGGACCTTGAACAAGTACCGTATTATATAAGAAAAGGATTGAAAGTGATGAGAAACTGCGGAGGGGGGGGAGGTGGGATTGACAGTAGTCAATATCTGCCTGGGGAAGGGGGGCACACCTGATCAATAAGGGTAGCTGCATGGTGAATATTTGTATATCTAACCCTGAATTGTAACCCACAATTTTAAATAAAAATTAAAAGAGGAAAAAAATTGACAGCAAATCTTATTTCCCTTTCTGCTGGAAAATAACAACATCAAAATGCTTAGTTAGCCTGAGCCTGTGGTTCGAGACCCATCTGGGTAACTTGGCGAGACCTCATCTCTACAATAAACCAAAAAATTAGCTGGGTGTGGTAGTGTGCGCCTGTAGTTCCAGCTTCTTGGAAGGCTGAGGCAGAAGGATCGCCGGAGCCCAGCAGGTCGAGGCTGCGGTGGCCAGGAGCGGCCACTGCACTCCAGTCTGGGTGACAGAGTGAGACTCCAACTCAAAAAAAAAAAAAAAAATGCTTAGTTAGTCTGGGAGGTGACACTATTGCTCCCCATATTTAGAAAAACTGGTTGGAAAAAAGAAAAAAAATCTTTTGCAGATGATTAAAAGATCATGCAAATAGTTCTAGACAAGCTCTTACTAGTAAAATGTTTCTATCTTCCTTACTGGGATTGCTTAGGTTTCAATAAATATTATTTGACTAATAACTATTTAGTAATAAGTAATACCTACATTTTAACTGAGAGGCAGTATAGCAGAGTGAATAACAGCCCGACCTCAAGAGCCAAACTGGATTCTAATCCCAGCTCCACCACTTACTAATTGTTAAGTATCTTAACTTCTCTATGGTTTCCTCATTTATAAAACAGTGAGTCGCATGATTAGGTATGGTAAGGATTGAATAATTTAATATCTGTAAGACTGCCTGACACACAGCACTGTGTTAACTACTAGCTGTTATTATCATCTCTTGCCTCACAAAAATCCATTTGTCCAACAGAGATATCCTCTAGGCTGCTGAGTCTAACCCAGACATTGCACCAGACCCTGGGATCTTTGTAGCATGACCTGTAAGCAGCAAGTGACTGTCTTTAGTGTAAGTGGTACATTCACAAGTGCAAACAGTAAGGTAAGGGTAGGTGCAAGCCTCATTCACTGTTCTAATTAAATGCCTAAATTAGAAACCACACTGAGTACACTGCAAGGAGAGGTGACCCATAATCTGTGATACTTGCAGTTAGATAGTCACCCACTCGGGTAGCTTGTGCTGCAGCTGTTAAATTTGCACCCGACTTCGACTTCTGTATTCAATGATGCTTCTCCTTTGTGTTTTGGGTTAAGGCCCAGCTCGCAGCGTGTGCAGAGGGAGTGACGGACAAGGAGGCCGTGTTATCAGAAGGCTGGGTGGGACAGACTCTATGTGAGCATGGTGTGCCAGCTCTCACATGTCTGCAGCCCAGGCCAAGATCTGCCCTCAGCTATGCATGCACAGCTTGCATTGACGTCAGTGGGAGCTGTGCTCATGTAACAGGAGGCAGAACTTTGGCTCTTTGATTTTAATAGGATTAAATGCCAAAAGTTTTGCTGATGCAGGTTGCAAATGTAAACCCCAAAAGGGTCAGGAAAATGCAACATAAGATATTCTGTTAGCAGTCTTATGTTTTGCACAGGCAAAGTGAGTACCAAATTTCTCAAGCCTGACTTGGAAGCCCCTAAGGCTATTGTGCCTATGTGCTGTGTGTGGCCTCCCGTTGCAGTAAGACCTTTTAAGTAGTATTCCAAGATTTGGTCTGTGGCTTCAGATAAAACGCTAACACATAGCCCTACTTCATTGTCTGTTGCAGATTCCATTTCTAGTCTGGCCCTTAACAACAATGCTGAAGTCAGTTGGTGGTGCCAAGTAGACTCTACTCCCCACCTTAGATGATTGGTGAATTATGTAATGACATTTAAGGTCCTGGCATTCTTAGAGGATTCAGACTAAGTTTCAGTTTAATTGATGTTCAGACATATCTATAGCTTTGTCTTAATATCTGTGTGGTTTCTGAAATTTAATTTAATTTTCTGAAATGATGTTGACAATTGGGTCTCCCAGACCTGAGCATCTGGTAATAAGTTTCTGAGTGATAAAAACACAATTCAGTTGCAATATTGAGCCAGGCCAATGACCAAAATAATTCCCTAACTAAGATGTTTCTGGTTCCTTTAACCAGTCATTCAAAGTGCTATTTCCTGCTTTTGGTCCAGAGAAGTGAGATTTTTTTTTCCCTGAACTGTTTTAGAGCTTAGATGGAGGGATGCCTATGTGTGTCTCCTGTGCTGTGATTTTCCTTGAGGCTGACATGACTAGCAAAGCCTTCTGAGCCTATTGTCACTCCTCGCTCTCCTCTCCAGAAGAGGACTGGATTATGCGAATAGTCAACTTGGAAGCAAAAACCAATCTAGTCCCACCCTTTCCTCCTCTCCCTCTCTGTGGATTCTTCCTGCCGGCAGGGAATATGCATTCTTCTCTGTTCCCATGCTATGGACTTTGCACCCGAGAAGGGAAGCAGCATTATCTGTGACTGGGGGTGATGTCTGTTTTGGTCAGCAAGTGGATATTCATAAATCCGACATACCTAAACCACATTCCCCAATAACTTCAGGAGCAATAGAGCTGCTTTCTTGACAGCTGTTGGCCCAACTTTTTAATGAGTGAAAAATAACAACATCAACACTAGGTTGCTGAACCTAGTGTTAGCTGGTGTTTGAAACTGACAAATTAAAAAAAAAGTCTAAGAACGTTACTTAGAAATAGGGAGGCAAATGAGGGGGGTGAAGTTGAAAGTGAAAAGTGGTTGAAAATCAGACCTGGGGTAGGACAAGAGGTTATGTCCTACTTCAAGGTGCAAACTTGTTTTAATATGAGGTTAACAATTCATGATTTCACACTCCATTGTATTATGGAACCACAGCACATCAAAGTAGGAGACACTGCAATACGTCTTCTTAGCCAGTATATTTCAAATTGAGAGTTACCATTGGTAATAAATTTGTTGGATTGTGACCAACATTCTTTAATGAAATGAATAAAATAGTATAAAATAGATCACACGAGGGGACATTGCAATAACCTGAATCACAACAGAAAACATCCTGCTGTGCATTGTAATTAAACATGCTTGAAATCGCTTCAGTTTTTCTAACTTTCCATAAACCTTCACCCTGTCCTTCAGTTCCCTTAACTGTAACACCTGGTCTATCCACAAGCCAAGTGGTGATGAATGAGATTATGCAGAGGGAAATGCTTTGGAAACCAACAAACTCAAATCATAAGTAAGGTACTATTATGATTACGTTATTATTATTATCATCATCATCATTATTATTTGAAAAATGTCCGATCTAGCTGACCTTCAATTCTGTACAGTTCTTCAACAGGAAGGAGCAGCCATTGTCCATTCCAGCCCATACCCACACCCACACTCACGCTCTTGTAAGAAGCTACTGATGCTGCACAGGGTGTAGGCCATGCCCCAGATCAAAGGGGCTTAGAAACAAAGGAAATTCTGATGTAGTGGCACCTTTAGACTGCAGATGAGGGTAATAGTTATGGCAGACTTTGGAGTCATACAGATTGAGATTCAAACTTAGCTCTGCCACTAGCTATAGGACTTGAGGAAAATTATTGAATTTCTCTGAATCTTAGGGTATCATCATCATCAAAACAAATAATGTTGTCTTATATTCTGGAAACATAGAGAAAGGAATTTCCTCCCTTTTCCTAGATAACCTGCAGTGCCACCTGAGAAGATAGAAAGTCTGCCTGGGTTAAGAGGAAGCTAAGAGGAGAAGGAGGAAGAGTGACCATGTCTAAGCCGGCTCTTCTGCCACCTGAGCATGGCCTGTGAGTCAGACTCTCTGCCCCCTACACTCTGTGAGCACCACTGACCCCATCCTTCGTCTGTAGAGATGTGTGTCATTCACAAGTTCTCACATCTCGCTGTTTCTAATCTCATTCATTTTATCCATTGACACCGTGACATAGGATTCTACACCTGGTGTTCAGGAGATTCCTGTGGACATTGAACCACAAGCTTGCCAGGAATAGAAGAGCCTGGATTCTGCTATGTGTGACAAGTGCAGGATGTAGGGACAGAAGACCTCAACTCATAGTCCGGTTCTGCCCCCTTTGCTATTTTCATTTCTCTGTATCATACTTTCCTCCTTCAATAAGATCAGATGAAACCGAACAGGAAATCCAGAGTCAAAGTACAGTGAGTAAAAATTACTAATGGGAGCAAAATGAATAACTATTAAGAGTTTTCAAGAAACTAATAATAATAATAATGAATTCCATTCTTTCTTGATGTTAATCTTTACCATGTATATAAAATAGCAACAATCTTTTTTTCACATATATTTTTTTTTGAGACAGGATCTTGCTCTGTCACCTAGGCTAGTGTGGAGTGGCATAATCATAGCTCACCACACCCTGGGCTCAGGTGATCCTCTTGCCTCAGCTTCTTGAGTGGCTGGGTCTACAAGTGCATGCCACCAAGCCCAGCTAATTTTTTGATTTTTTGTTTTGTTTTGTTGTAGAGACAAGGTCTCACTACATTGTCCAGGCTGGTATTGAACTCCTGGGCTCAAGCAATCCTCCTGCCTTGGTCTCCCAAAGTGCTGGGATTATAGAAGTGAACCACCACACCCAGCTTGCTCTGTTTTTAATCTGTCCTCTGATAATGCTATGATGTGATCACATTTG
Organism: Tarsius wallacei; assembly: GCA_963574415.1. Lineage (NCBI taxonomy): Eukaryota > Metazoa > Chordata > Mammalia > Primates > Tarsiidae > Tarsius > Tarsius wallacei. The sequence continues at coordinate 15,126 of CAUYQG010181192.1, forward strand.
GCCTCCACACTTGCCAAACATGTCAGACACATGCATCACTCCGTGTTTTTGTTCATACAAATATCTTCCACCCTTTCCTAACTCCACACTCATGTTCAAGCCTAGCCCAAATGACAACTCATCTGTGAAGTCAGGTCCCAACACCTCTCCAAGAAAAAAACAATTTTCCCCACTTCAGGACTCCCATGGTATCTTATCCACACAGATAGCACATGACACGCCCTAGTGTATATCATCACAGTTCTATATTCTCCCCCATTCAACTGTCAGCCTCTTGAAAACAGGGACTATCCATGTGTATTTGAATCTCCAACCTTTCCATAGTGCCTGATACTTCACTAGTATATAGTAAATGTCTGATCAAAGTACAAGGTTATCTTGACTTCTCAAGACTTACAGCCTTTGACAAGGTTATGAAAGAGAGGTTCATTCTCCTCTCTTTGGACAGCAAAGCCAGGTAGAGGCCCAGACTGTGGTGAGGTCACAGGCAGAGTCAACACTTGTGATCATATTGTGAATCTGGTTTAAGGTTGAGGAGACCATCACATCATTACCAGACATCTTGCAGGAGGTAGGATAGGCTCCATTTTGGACCAGGATGCATGGTAATCCAAACAAAACAAACAAAACCCTCTTTGGGGTGTTGGGAATCTTGGGATCCAGCTAGACTGTGACACTTCTACCACAGCTATAGAGTGACCATAAGGAGGGACAGTCAAGCACATGGGATCCTTTGAACCTATCCCATCATGGTGCAAGGAGATAGAGAACTGAGCCATGATGCAGCCAGCTGATTTCTAATTTCCTCACTGACTTTCTTGAGCTCTGGTGACTTAGGAAACATAAACCCTGAGCAATCTGCATGGAATGATAGAGGCTGCATCCCTGGAGGGAGAAGACAAACACAATGAAATATTTGGAAGAAAATGCACAACTATGCACAATCAAGGACCAAATATACCAAATAGGCAACAGGATGCCTGGTTTATGATTCCACATCTGTATCACACAAAAACAAGCTGGATGGTTTTACAGGCAAGTAGAAAAGTCAACTGCTTTTATGGTGGTGCTTCAGCATAACAGGAAGTCCCTTTCTGCTCCCCCAACACTATCCCAAAATACCTCCATTATCAGACTACCTGATAACAGAAAAGTCTAACATTAAAAGTCTAACATTTCTTTGAATTGGCACTTCTTGTTTTTGTTGAATAATTCATCTATCATAGGATAACCTAATTTGTCAAATACCTTCAGAGATAGAAGATGGAGCAGAGGAGTCCTGGGACCTCAGCAGAGAAAATGCTTATCATTTATGGAAGAAGAGAACCAAGGAAAAAAGACAGGATACCTAAAATAAACTGTGCCTCTTTCCAAAACTCCCAAAGGACTTACCCTAAAAGTAATACAGTCCAAGCAGCACCTGTTCTGATAATGAATGACAACCTTCTTTTTCTAGAACGAGGTCTAGGAGAAAGAGCTCCTGTCTGAAATTGCCCCACAGATTCACTTAAACCAATTTGACAAATATTTACTGAGTATATACTACATGCTAAGCCCTTTGATATGATCTAGAGATAATAACTGAATAAAAATCAGTCCCTGCTTTTAAGGAACTCATAGGTTAGTTAAATTCATGTTTATGTACAGCAAAATATATAAACTAATAAGTGGCATTTAGTGCTGTAGATGCTATGACAAATATAAGGTTCAAATTACAGAGGAGGCACCAATGTGGGCCCAAGGCTTGTCCAGTTTTCCATACCTTTTATTTCTTGGCACTAAAAACAAATCATGAAAAAGAGAACCCAAATACTTAGACTGTAAAACAGATAAGCCTAATATGATTCTGGCCTTCCACAGGGAGCATAGACACAAAGGATGATATAGTCAGAAAGTTTACCCTAAATCCGCAGTAGCTACCACAAAACTCCAAGAGATGCACGACCACGGCAGATTTCAGGCATTTACCTGTCAACTGTAACCAGCCTCCCTGGAGAACCAAGAGGATCAATGTGGTAATGTCTCCAAAGCGTGTTACTTCTGAGTGAAAGCTACTTTCTATAAAGTATTCATAAAGGATCTTTGACTCTAGACCTTGGAGACAGCAACCCTGGGGAAGCATCTCCATGCATTAGAGTCCCATACATTATAGTGGGGAGGGTGCTAAGACCAGTTGTTTGAACTCCAGTCCCAACCCATGACTGGTCGTGAAATCAATTAACTTGGCCATACATGCAATTTCTTAATAATGTAGACTAGAATAAGACAGGATAGAAAACATCAGCGTATATCATACGATGTTAACCATTGTCATGAGTGTGGAGGTTTGTGTTTGTGTGTGCCCACACATCACACACATACACAACTGGGTTACTGTGTTACATGACAGCAGTGATCTCTAGTTTGAAAAACACTGCCTTGGATAGCAGGTAGCCCAACCTTATAATACAAATGAGGGTACTGAGATCCAGAGAAGTTAAAATGCTTGCCCAGAGATTTACAGTTCATTAGTGGCAGACCTAAAACCATAACCTGGTGTTCTAGCTAAAACTAGAACCAGATTTCCACCACAGTGCTTCCCCAAACCCAAGCACAATGCACTCAGAATTCTGAGGGAGGAGTCAGGGGACAGTAGAAGGTTAAGAAGGAGACAAGGAGAAAGTAGAGGGATAGAGAAGCCAAACCTTTGGGCCTTCTTTCTCCCATAGACACTAACCACATTGGACTTCTCCTACGCCCTTGAACAACCATGATCCATTTACCAAATGGTAGAAATAATTGTTGGCATTTACAAAGTGCTTACCTTCTGAGTCTTCTACCATGCTAAGTGTTTTACCCTATATTACCCATAACTGGGGTTTTATCAGGTACTCAGTTGAGAAAACAGAACCTCAGAGAGTTACATACTGCTCCAAAGTCACACAGCTACTCAGTGGTTGACCCGAGACTTGCACTCAGACCAGATTTCAAAGACACCCTTTTTAAAACCCTCTTCATCATAACACTCTTTCCAGAGGCTCCCATACTTTGATCATTTTTTTCTCTACATATACTTCTAAGTTTATTTTATATGTTATATAAACCAATACGTATGGGTATATAACTGTCTAGACACATATATATCTGAATCTACATAGACCATAAATATAAAATTTCCAACCTTCATTATATTCCACATTTCAATTCATATATTGTGGGATAAAGCTATAGCATCCCTAAGAGGTAGTAACTTATGTCCCAACCAGTTCTGCCATTCTCTTATTTTAAATAACTAACTATGACAGTTTTAAATAACTAACTGTGACAGTAAAAATACTCTGGGAAATAAGAGTGACCTGGACCTATTTTCTACTCATGCAGGGCAGTTAGAGAAAGAAGAGTATCATACAGAGAAGAATAGAATCCTAATATGAGGATTTAATATCTCCAAAGATATTTTACTGCTCACCCTTAAAACAGAATTTTTCATTTTTAGAAGTAATTCTTTTATTATCAGTAATTACATCTTTTTCTTTTTATACTGATGTTTTGTTACAGAAAATTTTAAACATATACAAAATAAACAAAATATTAGGTTGATGCATAAGTTTGTAGCGTTTATTTTTTTGGGCATGGCAACACTGCGGTATTGGGAATCTGTTTGTCATTTGGAGTGATAATCTTGTGCTTGTGAATATGCCTTGCATTTTGCAGATTTGAAGAAGGTTAGTGCTATTGTAGGCAAAAGAATGTGGAGTGTCAAGTGGAAAAAAAAGGAGGATTTTCGACATACTCTTCTGTTCGAGTTTAACAAAGGAGTAAAGTCAGTGGAGGTGATTCAGAACATTTGTGCCATGTAAGGGGAGAATACCATCAGGGAAAGCATGGCAAGAAAATAATTTCATCACTTCAAAGAGGGCCACTTTGACCTGAATAATTATCCATGTTCAGGAAGACCATTTAAAACAGCTAAGAATGCTATGAACTTATGCATCACCCCACTAGTATAGTAGACCTGTCACCTAGCCTCAGCAACTATTAACCATGTGCTATTTTTGTTTATGCTATACTTCAATCCATTCTCCACCCCCTAATTTTGTTGCTTTTTAATGGCCCCTTCCAATTTTTCAGCTCACCTACCTAAAATTACAGCTAGGATTTCTACATCAACCTCATAGCTGCTGTTGAATTTGGAAATGACTTCTTAACCCAATATCTCAATTTGGAAGCTGGAGGCTGGATATCACCAGTCTTGAGCCAACCGTCCTTTTTAAAACTTCCTCCCTGTCCCCTTTAATGCCTTTCTTGTGTTATTTACACACATGTGACCCCTACCTGACTCCGCACTCTTCTGGGGAGCAGGAAGCACATTTTATTTCTCTTTGACCCCAACCCCTAACCCAACCAGGTCCACGCACAGGTCTTGCACATATTCACACTCAATAAATGTGTGTTAGAGTCAAAATAACGACTTTCTGGTGCACCAATCCAGCCTAATTATCTCACCAGTCTGGCTGCTGGAGTGCAGAAGAGGCCATGTTTACTCTGTGACTATTGACCCCAACCTTGGCCAGTCACTTAGCTATTCTTACCCACTCCTTTAGTCTTTGCATGCTTTTGTCCAAAACCAGGGTTACAAGGATTGGAGACATAGTAAAAAACCTAAAATAATAATAAAAGCTTTCAGATGTTTAACACTTCAAGGATGTTCAGTTTTAGAGTTCTAATCATGGTTTAGGACTTTTACTATAGAAATGCAACAACTTGCTTCCCAGTTAGATTCTGACTACCTGGCCATGGTTGCCCAGATCAAAATGAACTCTAGCAGAGAACAGGAACAAGATTGTCAGCTCTTCCAGGAGTCAAGACCACAGGAAGAAGGTCACCTTAGGTGCAGATATGGAGATCTGGAAGCTACGAACTTCCTGAATGCTGCTGGAATTAGAGCCTATTTCAGGGGGATACACCCATGGTAATAACAGTGTGGCACCCTAACTAGAAATCCAAGCACTGTTAACATTGAGGACTACATTTTTAGAATTGTTCATTTTACTGATTCTTAAAGATCACATTTATCCATATTTTCTGAGACCTGTTCATAAATGGTCGATATCAAATTATCTGAGGGGCAGGCGCAGAAGGGGAGCTGAGTATGTGCCAGCTCTCTCCTGTTTCGAAAACCTGTAGAGACCCTGTTGGCCAGTTTTTCCTGATGCTTAACCTCAGCCCTCTCACTTTCTTCAAACTTGGTTCTACTTCAATTATTTCCTCTCTTTTCCATTCACTGTTCCTCCTCCCATATTAGCCCCTTTCCCTCTATCCATAAACATGATCAAGCTACCTAATTACAGAGCTGCCTTCAAAAATCCTCAATGGCTCTCAGAGGCCTCCCAAACACTAAGCACACTTTTATTATCCTCACATTCAAGGCCAACCACAATCTCATCCCAGTGTTTCTCTCCATTCTTATCACCTACTGCTGCTATCCATGCCTATACAGATACCCAAAATAGACTGTACACTGATTTCAAAACATACCTGTGCCTTCTCTAGGTCTTTGATTGTGATATTCCCCCAATTGAAGCCCTCAATTTGTTCCACACCTAGAAGAATAAAATACTGCTCAAATGCTACCTTCTTTGTGAAGTCTTTCCTGATTTCCTAAGCTGGGTATGATCTAAGTTCCAAATCCCAATAACAAGTGATACAAGAACTTCCCTTGTAGTATATATTATATTCTACATTTCACTGTAGAGATGTCTATGTCTGTCTAAGTATCCATATACTTTGAGGACAAGGACTGTATGTTATTACATCTCTGGGATATCCCAGGCCCTAAAATAGACTCTTATGCATATTAGTGGAGTGGACATAACTTCTTTGATTTTAACAAAAGTATTTCATGAGAACCTATGGTGGGGATCAGGATATGCCACTCCAAAATATGCCACTTTCTGCATAGGGATTATTTTGAGCTGAAGGCAATTGAGAAACAAGAAATGTATGAAAAGTTCTCTTTCCTCTCTTTATCTGCCTAAAAATTGAGAAGAAATTTTCCTTTGAAGAAGGTATCCCTCTGTATCAGTAAGAGGAGACTGATTCAACACTGGAAACGAGATGTCACACTAAGATGAGTCTGTATAAATAAACCTTACTAAAATAACTGTTATCTTCCATTAGTTTTTTCCATGTATAACCTACTCAGGTTCCTACAATATATCACTCCTAGAAGTCCAAACCCCATTACCTTTGTCTAGTCACTTCTCCAAAACTTATTCCCCTTGTATATATAAGCATTCAAAACTGCTTCTTTGTGTTTTCACTTCTTTTCCATGAAACTTTATGCATGTAAAAAGATTAACATAAAAAACTGCATGCATTTTCTCCTGTTAATTTATTTTTTGTCAGTTTAATTTGCAGGTCCCAGTCACTGAATTTAAGAGGATAAAGGAAAACATTTTTTCTCTTCTATGCCTATATTAAAGGCATTAGGATTATATCAATGAGCAAAATAGACAAAAATTCCTGCTTTCATGGAGTTTGTGTTTACATATTACAGAAGAGCGCGCGCGAGAGAGAGACAATAAACAATATATATATAGTATGACAGGGGTGGTAAGTGTTATGAAGAAAATTAAGTGGGTGAATAATTGTTTTAAAATAATTATTAAAATAGTCCAAGCCGGGTGTGGTGGCTCAAGCCTGCAATCCCAGCACTTTGGGAGGCCGAGGAGAGAGAGAGGATTGCCTGATCCAGGGGTTTGAGACCACCCTGGGCAACTTAGTGAGACCTCGTTTCTACAATAAATAAATAAATAATTAGCTGGGGGTGGTGGCATGCACCTGTAGTTCCAGCTACTTGGAAGGCTGAGGTGAAAGGATTGCCTGAGCCCAGCAGGTCGAGACTGCGGTGGCTGTGAGTATGCCACTACACTCCAGCCTGGATGATGGAACAAGACTCCAACTAAAAAAAAAATAGTCCAAATTTGACAATAAGAAAATGCTTCCTTGAGAAAGTGATGTATAAGGAAATAATTGGAAGTGGGATGGGCTTTTTGTATGTACTTTGTCTTTATTCTTTGGAGTCCTCTCTTACCCTTTCTCTTAACCAATACACTAGCAAAACAATATGCTATCATAAAGCAATTATTTATATTATATTTTTCCTGTTCAGATCACTGGTATGGACTTTAACCTGGCCTTGACTGGTATAGTCACAGAGATGAAAAAGGAGTAGTCAGTGAAGAACAAAGACAGGTAGAAATGAGGGTACCTGAAATCCAAAGTGAAGAAAACATTACAAGTAGGCAGGAGTGATCCTGTGTGTCAGATTTTGGGGATTACCAGGTAAGAGGAGGACCAAGAATTGACTACGGTGTTCAGCAATATGGAGGATATTTGGTAACCCTGAAAAGAGCATGTGTCAGCTTTACCTGCCCAGCATCTCTTCCTAGTGCCCTGATTTTTCTTAGGATGCCATGTGTTCTCCTCCCTCATGACATACAGCTTGGGTTCTATGCCCAGAGTGGGGCATAAAACCCAAGCCTGGTGTGCTGCACCCCTTGGTTACTATGATCTATTCGAGGATGAGCACATAATCCAGGTTGGCCCAATAAGACTCCAATCCAAGACTTTTACTGGAGCATCTAGGATGGAGAAATCCTTTGACCACTGGACATCAAGCTGAGAAGATAGGTTATAAGTCCACCAAATGGGTAGAACCTGCCTGAGAATGAAACCATCACAGGGAAAATGGAGTCAGAAAAAAACAAATTCTTGTGACATTCGTGTGACCCTTGGATCTAGCTGAGCTTAAAGCTGTACAGGCTTGTGACTATATTAGAGAATATACTCCTGTTTCCTGTTTCCTGTTCATACCAAATGGAATTTAATGTTCTTCACTAACAACAAAAAGAGCTGAGTGCAAAATAGTAACAATATTCAATTAGTGACTTTAGAATAGAAAACAATTGATGAGTTAAGTGACTTGCCCAAAGTATCTGTGACCAGGATGAACCTGTATGCCAGGTCTCCTAACTCTAACTGTTCTTTCCACTACATCAAACACAGCCGATGAACGCAGCCACATTCATTAATGACTGGCATTTACACATAACACCTAACACCTGCCAGAAAAGGATTTAGACTAAGCGATTTCAGTATGAGAGGAAGATTTTTGTGTGTGTTGGGATGACTGTCCTCTTTTCTTCCTATGATGTGAGAATTTGTCCTAGTAAGGAAAAGAGAATTTCAGAGTGGTGTGGTATGTGACCAAGGGAATTTGTGAAAACTCTTTATTTTGACATTAATTGGGAAATGTATAGATATAACCCTTTAAATGCATCCATTCTGGTCCAGGGTTAGAGTAATATAAATCATAGCCTCAATTTTTTCTTGATCCCAAATGCTATAATTAAAACTAATTTTCCTCTTTTCGTTAAGTCAACTGCAGACAACAAGCTAATTTGACAACTTGTCACCTCAGCTATGGGTAGCTGAGGAAGTCAGCTTCCTAAGTGAGTCACAAACGCATTGAACCATTGTTTTTCTTCTGGAAACCTTGCCCTGGCCACATGAGACGATGTCCCTGGTTAGATATAATTTTAGATCCTTGTGAGGTAGGCAGATGACTCTGTCTCAAAGCTACCACATGGCATCACTCCAGAGCTGTGTCAAAGCTCCAGGCACAGAAGGACAACATGATGGCCCTGTTGCCCAAAGGTGCTTTGTCTGAGTCTGTGTGTGTGTGTGTGTGTGTGCGCGCGCGCGCACGCACACACACACTTTAAAACCTCAGTGCTTAAATCAACCAATGAAATATTCATAGGGTCTAAAGTAGTGGGCAAGCTGACGGCTTTCTTATGGGAATATCAATATTCGTGGAGCCAGTCTTAATTCAATATTCAGAAAGCTTCTCTTTCCCCTTCCTCACTTGGGGTTCAGACTTATTTTCAGAAACCCTCCACCCTTTCACAATCTTGTTCCATTAATAAGGTGGGTGGTGACGGGTGGCCCAAGGGCAGAGCGAGTTTACAAGAAGGTGGCACCTTGGGGTGTAGGTGCAGGTTGAGGAGAGACATGCACTCCCAGATGCAGTCACAGATACATCCAGGAGGGATGTTGAATGTGGCTGTTATGGGAAAATGAAGTGTGTGTGCACACTCGTAACTGGCTTTGGTGTTTTCGTCTAGTCTGTCTATGATTCCAGGTGTGTACATAGGATTTTCCTCCCTGGCAAGAGCCTGAGGGAGGGTGGAGAGATGGAGAAGGGGAGGTCCTACCCAGTGTCATGGAAGAAAATTATTGCAGGAGAAAGAAAATATTTTCCTTCACCTATTCTCTGTCGAACGTGGGTGCCCCTCATGAGTGTAGAAAGAAATACCAGATGAGCATCTATAAAGGCAGACCTTCCTAGGCAGACAGCTCCAGTGCTACATGCTGTCCCCTGCCTGTCCCCCTGCCCCACCTGGTCCTTTCCACCTCCACTCCTTACCACCTACATGCCTGCCCTTAAGGTGGGGTGGAATTCTACTTTTCCCTTTCCCTTCTTAGCCTCTCAGTTCAGACTGCCAAAAATGGGGCCAGTTAGGATGGTGGTTTCCTGATGTGGGTATCTGTCCCTCAGGACTGGAAGGAGGCCTGCCAACTCATTCCAGGTCTGCCTGTCCAAAAGCCATGGAGCAGACCTCTCCCCGGGGCTGGTGTGTGTTACTGAGACTTATCCAGCACTGCCCTTTCGGGTGCCCCAGGAGCTGGGGAGGCATAAAGACTTCTTGGAGACTGTTGCACACAGCGGTCCTGCCAAGCCAAGCTGGGCACGGAGGAGGCCCAGTTACAGGTTGAGAGAGGTAGGTGTGGACTTCAGAGCTGTAGCGAGTAGGCTGTGCTCCACATACACCCCTCCCTCACCAGTGGGCTTCTCTCCAGCAGCAGCTAGTGAGCACCAGTGTTCCACACTTGGCCTCAGAGGTTGTCAGGCAGCTGGAAATGCACAATTGCAAAGGCCACAGGCACATACCTGTGCATTTCTCTTCTGCAGGCTGGATCTTCAAATTCTTGCAAAAATACATTCTTTAAAAACTTTCTATGCTTTAAGATTGATGTGTTGTAATTTGGGGGACTATAGTGACAACAGTCAGTGTTACAAATCAAGTTATCGTATTTTATCTTGTCCACCAAGGCTTCCTGACCACAGTGCTTGGAGAAGGGAATCTCTTAGATTCCATGCAAAAAGCAAGGTATTCGAACTTTCTCCAGAGAAACTTCAACTGAATAATGCAGGTTGACCAACAAAGACAAGAAAAGTGCAAGGAATGAACAGATCATGACGAGACACTCATTTGTTCATCACATTTCTGTAAGCTAGCTCACTCAAAAATTACTCAGCAAATACCTATGGACATCCCTGAGGATCCTCATCGCCCCCTGACCTTGAACCACACAACCTCCTCTCTAACATGTCTGCCTTCTCAGGTACCCCTCTAAGTCAGGAGGTGCTATTTCTTAGGGACACTTGTTTGGTTGCCTGGTGTGCAGTCTCCACAATTGCAAAGGCCAAAGAAGAGTCACTACTTCCCATTTTTATGACTTGGTCCTTAAAAGATGCTACTCCCCACCATCCACCCACTAAAACCTCCACAAGAAAAACAAAAAACCAAAGAGCTTGTTCTAACGCAACTGTCGGACACTCTCACAGAATCTGGCTCCGTGCTTTATTTGTGTACTAGCTGTGTGACCTTGGGAAAATTATTTCACCTCTTGGTGCCTTGGTTTCCTCATCTTCATGATGGACATAGTAACAGATCTATCCCATCAGTTGTAGTGACAATTAAATGAGTTAATATATATAAAGATTTCCAGAATACATAGTTGGTGCTATGGGTGTATGAGCTAATGTTATTACTATAATTATTGTTATTGGTGGCTCCATAATGTTTGTTGAGGGGAAGTCTTGTCACATCCCTGTGGAGAAAATAGCCTTATCAACTGATTAATGTAAAAACACAGAAGCACCAGTCTGCCTGTAAGGCCCTATATCGCTCAGATCTTATCTCAATCCAACTTGATCCAGCTCCACAAAAGGGTCATCAAAGTTTAACTCCCATGATATCAGTAGATGGCAGTGATATAAATATGTATATGTAGAATGTGATATAAATATATACATATAAATGAGGACTTGGTCCCTGTTCAAGACTAGCAGGAGAAGCTTCATCAAGGATCCAGCAAGACTGAATCCTTATCTTGGAATTCAAGAGTGAGGGACTGAGCATGAAGTCTTGCTGGTCATTCTCTGTTCTGCCTAACTAATTGCTCAAGGACATCCTGACACAATACTGGCAGTGAAGATAAGCATAACAAAGAGTCCACTGTCTGCACCTACATCTGGGATCTGATGCAAATAACTACCAGGAAGTTGTGATTGTTCCTCCATTGTGCGCCCTGCCGAATAATTTCTTTTCTTTCACTTAATCCTCATAGTATCCCTATCGGTAGGTAGATTATGTTTTTATCCCAATTTTACTGATGAAGAACCTGAAAGAGAGGCTAGGTAAGTTGTTCATGGACACATAGCTAGCAAATGGCAGAGACCGAAACCAAACTGAGGTTTTCCTGACTCCTCCTGGGTCTGTCATCCTAGTCATTATCTTTGACTCCTATTTATATTGGAGTCATTTTTTTAAAGGAATCTTCCATATGGGAATATATTCCATTGGAACAGTTTTGTGAAATCAATATGGATTCTTACAAAGATTTCTCAATCTTTTGTTGAAAATTAAATGCATTTGATGACTCATTCCCCAAAATCTGGCATTTGTTTCTTCTTCTACAGTCTTTTTAATAGCAGAAGGCTTTCAAAATATTCAGCTACAGGTTCCAGCCTAAGTAATCATGCCAGCAGTTTCTAGATACATGATGTCAGGTGTCACCTACATGCTGTAAAAATTGCTTATTAAATTAACATGGCTGGCCCATGTCTTTAAGGGCAGATAACCAAGCTGATAACTTGCGAATAGCTTGAATTCTCTGCTGTTCATCCTCTCCACACCCACTGGGATCCTTATAGCAGTGTTTTTCAAATAGTGGGTTAGGCCTTCTTACCGGGTCATAAAAACAATTTTGTATGTCTAGGCCAGCATATTCTTTTTACTACAGAATAGCATAGATTAGAGAATGGAATATATTTTATGTATTAAGAATAAGAAGTGTTACATAAAACTATCTTTATTATGCAGAACTGATTTATCTTTTTCAGACCAGTTAGATGGATTGAGAAGTGTTTCTCCGAGAAAGGCTACACAGGATGAGAAAAGCGGCCCAGGAAACACAGAAATTGCTTAGAGATGACTGTGGCTCATAGAAACATTCTTGTGACACCAGTGGAGGGTTCTGAGGTCCCTGGTGCCTCACCAACATGGCATCAGGGCCAAGGACACGTGACTCCAGCTTTCCCCAGGCAAATATCTAAGTGCCAACAGAGGGACAGCAGACTAGTGGTTCCAAACTGGTTTCACAGTTTTTTTCTAAAAATACAAATTCTAAAATCATAACCTCCAAGGAAGAACCCAGGAAACTGTAACTGTTAAAATATTTCCAAATGATCATGTGTAAAATTTGTGACAGTGCTGCAAAGAAAACAAATAGAAAAAAAAAATCTTTCCAAATGATGCTGATAAAGTCATCCTAGCCATGGTTCCTAAACTGGCAGTTGAGCCAAGAGACCAACTGAAACAAAAAGGCCCTTTGAAGTGAGGATCCAAAGTACCAGCCTTGCAGTTTATCCATGGGAACAGATCTGGAGCAATCATACTAGTGGGTGGGAGTGCTTGAGTTTAGGAAGGAATGAGATAGATCAGTTTTCACATGGGAGGATGGGGATGCCTAGAACCCCAGTTAGGATCATGCATGTGGGAACACTAGCTTCCTGGCTCTGTGGCTAAGAATAGCATCCTGCCTACAGCTCTGCTTCCAGATGGTCTGAAGAGACCTGAGCTTCAGGTGTCTGTTTTGACTACTCCAGAGCCACTGGCTCCCACACATTAGTTTTGGCAAACTGTAAGGATGTTTTGATTTCCAGGAGTTCTTTGTCTTAGGCACATATTTTGTTCAATGAGAGTTCCTAGAAGAAATTAACACAAGGAATAGGGCCGAGGATTTGCCTTCATGGTAGAAGATTTCTCTATTTCTCTTCTAATCAAGTTCTCTAAAGGCTCTTACTACAAAGTCAAGAGAACAATAGCATACTCTTTCCAAAGACTATTATTTACATTATTCTAAAAGGCCTGATCTCAGGCTTGGATGAAGAAAAGAATTTCCTAGTGGGAGTCTATTCTCCCCAAGATAGACAAGTATTTATTTTCCCATGCCTAAGCCCTATATGCTTGGGAAGCCTGAAAATGAAGACAGTGAAATATAGACCTCCTTCCTGAAGAAAAACCCACACACCTATTCTGGGTAGCCTGAGCAAAGAAGCCACAAAGTGCCAGTAAAATGTCCTCACATGGAAATTCAGAACACACAGGGCTATTTTTTTTTAAGTCATTGAAATTGATCTGAACCTTTTATAATTGCCAGTTCTTATCTTTCATAAGTAACTGGTCACTCTGGTTTCTAACTTGTTGTTGCCATTAGAATTGGAATGTCTGATACTTCCCTGCCACAGCTATAACTACCTACTACCACCCTGATATCCACCCCAAATGTCACTTCCTGGATTTCCTCAAAGTCATTGGTTTCCATGCTCTTCTGCTACTGACCTGGCCCACCCAGACTCCATCTGTCATTGTTTTATCATAATAAAGTAAGTTGCCTAGAGGCAAAACCAAAATAACAATAACTATCATTCCCCTTATCGAAGTGGGGATCTGAAATTTAGCTCTTGGCTTCTCAACATCACAGGTATGGCACAAAACAAATTATATTCTGTCTAAAATAAACATTGAAAATCCCATGTGTGCTGGGCACAATTCTAGGTGCAAGGTCCCTGTTCTCATGGGATGTACATTCTTGACACGAAACCCAAGTGCTTGCTGATATTTTTTGAACCATATTTTATATCACTAGGAGAGGATTCAGACATTGGCACACCAGCGGGATGAGAGAGAGGTCTTATTGAGACTACACTTTCAATATTTTCTCTTCTCTAACTCTTTTAAGAGGATGCTGGCCTGCAAAGATATCAGAGACAGGATAAAAGACTGAAGTGTTGTAAAATTATCTTTGCTCCCAAACTGACAGAAACCTTTTAAAGTTGCAGCATCAAATAGCTGCAGTAACTCAGAAAATCCCAATGCCCTACTCATGTTGAATAATTGCACACTGACTGCAAGCCCAGTAAGAACTCTTGGTTTCTATTTCTCATTTCCATCATCGGTAGTGGTTAGGTGTCTCAACAGAGATAATTCAGGTTCTTCCTTTACAACAGTTTACCACTTCAACTTTTCAGACTTTCCAAATTAAGCAGATAAATGGCCACTACTCTTTGCCTCCTCCCTAAACCACTTCCCTTTCCCATCCTCCAAAAAACCAAGCGAAAGAACATGTTAAAATTGCTAATCTCTATTAAAAGAAATATAAGATGTTGGGTTGTTTTCTTGGTCCAGCCAAGATATTACTGGATGACCTTTCTCAATTATTTAACTTGTCTGGTGGGATTTTTAGAAAGTAAATATGTCTGGCAAATTTGTTCCCAGTTCCCATCCTGGAGTACTCCATAAGGACAGGAACTTCTCCAGCCAGGGTTATTCCCAGGTATCAGGAGGACAAGGTGACAGCACATGGGGTTCTCACTGCTTACTAAAAGAGGTAACCATCCCCCCTCAGTGTAGACCTTCCTCCTGTAAGGATGCTCTGGGGCCAGTAATAACTGATACTGGGCCAAGAGCAAAGAATCTGGGCTTTTCCTTTTCAGTAACACTCTATTAAAAACTCCTCACCTATACTAGGCTTTTGGTTATTTGTGAGCCAAGTCATACTCACACACACACATATGTAATCAGTCATTCATTTGACAAATATTTATTGAGCACCTACTCTGTGCCAGCCCAGTGCTAATGACAGTGTGGCTTTCTCACATAGGAAACCAAGTGCACATGTTTTAGATGAGCCATGTGTCCCAGGAATCACTTTAAGGCATGGTGTTTATGTACTGTTTACTGTGTAAATCCATTCTGTGTTAACTGTCAATATAGAAAATATGGAAAATATTAAAAAGTTGGAGAAAAAAATGTCTCTTACTACCACCAACCAACAATGACTACAATTTACATTTGGTTATATTTTCTTCCCATTTGTTTCTGTATTTCATTTTTATTCTAGTTGTTGGGTATAGATGTAGTCATACTATACATACAGTCTTCTGTCTTGCTTGTTTTCTTCACTTATCAATACAACACATGATTTTTCCAGGTGCAAAATCCTGGGGTTTGAAAGCATAGGTATTTCCACAGTTATGACAGGTTACTGAGTAGTTTCTATGGCTTCTTCCTTCACAGCTTGGTTTGAAAATAATCATATTTTCTGGTAGCATCTTCCTCACATTTTTATACTATACAAATGTAAATACTTGGTCAAATTTTTTTTGAGTTGGATTCTTACTCTGTCACCCATGCTGGAGTGCAGTGGCATGCTCATGGCCATCACAGTCTTGACCTGCTGGGTTCAGGTGATCCTGCCCCCTCAGCTTTCCAAGTAGCTGGAACTATAGTCATGCACCACTATGCCTGGCTAATTTTTTTTTTTTTTTTTTTTTTTTACTGTAAAGATGAGGTCTCACCCAGTTGCCCAGGCTGGTCTCAAACCCATGGGCTCAGACAACCCTTTCACCTCCACCTCCCAAAGTGCTGGGATTACAGGCATGAGCCATCTCCCCTAGCTAAGATTTGGCAGTTTTAGCTTTTATATGAAGCAATATAATAATTAAGGAACTCATAGTAAGTATGAGTCTTGAATAGAAGATAGATGTCCTCATTTCCCTCTGATCTCTGAAGCCTCCAGCTGGCATCCCTTCTAACTTTACTGGGTGTCATCATCTCCTGGGGGACCCTGTAGTCTTCAAGTGGGCACTGCTGCACTACCATTGTGCACACAATGTCTGATAGAGTATGGAAGACACAACACAAATAACCCAGACTTCGAGTTGCTTTATATTTTCCAGCCTTCTTGCAGTTGGGCAGCCTGTGGACAGGAAGGATACGTGTCACTTCTAGGCCTGAACATAGAAGAACTGACACAGAACTGTCCAGGAGTTTCTCCCAATGACAAGAAGGTCAAGTGTTCCAGATAGTACAACCATAAAATAATAGAACCTTCATAAGCCTGAGACCCCAGTGACTGAGATAATGAAACCCCCACCAACCTACACTGGACTTGTAGTATAAGCAAAAAATAAACGCCTGTATTATTAAGACACTGGGTTGTTACTGCATCATAACATAGCCCATCCTTAATACTAGTTCTAGTTCTTAGGGAAATCATTTGAAAGAATGAACTAAAAGATTTTTATCTATAGCCAACCCTCTCTATAAAATCAGACACAAGGTAAACAGGAGTAATATACATTTTACCATTCTCAGAATTGCACCTGATGGATCCACTCCCAGGAGACACCACATGCAAAGTTTTCTAGCCACCTGCTTCAACAATCCATCAAATACCATTGTCTATGATACAGCTCAGGCTCACTGGATGTCTCACCTACTTGCCATCCTGATCCTAAGTGTGGCACATTTTCAGAAGTGGGTAAAAACACCATGAGATTAGAAAGTGGGTAAAAGACCTAAACAGACACTTCACGAAAGAAGATAGTAGAGATGGCAACTAAGCATATGAAAAGATGCTCCACATCATGTGCCATAAGGAAATTAAAAATTAAAACATCCTTGAGATACCACTGCACACCAATTAGAATGGCCAAAATCTAGAGCATGACAACACCAAATGCTGACAAGGATATGGAGCAACAGGAATATTCACTCATTGCAGGTGGGAAAAATGGTACACTTTGAAAAGCAGTTTGGCAGTTCCTTACAAAACTAAACATACTCTCACAATACAATCCAACAATTGTGTTTCTTGCTGTTTACACACAGGAGCTGAAAACTATGTTCACACAAAACCCTGCACACAGATATTTACAGCAGCTTTATTCACAATTGTCAAAACTTGGCGGCCATCAACATGCTCTTCAACAAGTGAATGGATAAATAAACTACAATGCATCCAGACAATGAAATATTATCCACACTTTAAAAATGAGCTATCAATCCATTAAAAGACATGGAAGAAACTTAAGTGCATAATAGTAAATGAAAGAAGCCAATCTGAAAAGGCTACATACTGTGTGATTCCAACTATATAACACTCTAGAAAAGACAAACTATAGAGTGAAAAGATCAGTGGTTGCTGGGACTTGGGATGGGGAGGATGAAGAAGCAGAGCATAGAGGATTTTTAGGGCAGTGAAGCTATTTTGTAGGATACTATTAGTGCAGGTATGTAACATGAGACATTTGTCAAAACCCATAGCATGTACATCAAGAGTGAACCCGAATGTAAACTATGAACTTTGGGCATGATGATGTGTCAGTGTAGGCTCATAGATTGTAATCAATGTTCCACTCTTGTGTGAAATTGGAAGGGCAAGTGTGTATTTGGGGGCAGGGAGTATGTGGGAAATCAATACTTTCTGCTCAATTTTGCTGTGAACTTAAAACTGCTCTACAAAATAAAGTCTATCTAATATTTTTAAAACAAAAATCCCAAAAAAGAGACAAATGCAGTGATCAATTTTAAAAATGTAACTCTTAGTAATCGTATTAGTGATAGTAGTACTAATATTGATGTTCTGAGGCTATTGTGTTTGTAAAAATCTATAGGACAAAATTTATATTAGAAGTATCAAAATGAACTCATGAAGTATTTTATCCTTAAAAAAATATGTAGATATGTCCTAGCTCTGTCCACTGAAAAGACCCAGAAACAGTGATCAGCACAGTAGTAATGAGCATACTTTGTGCCTAGATTGTGGTTTCTAAGTACCATTTCCCATTAAAAAAGAAACCAAGGATTTTTGAAGAAATGCCAGATTCCAGGTCTGGGGTAGAAAATATATAAGATGAGCCTAGAATATTTTGTCATATCAGATAGCAAGGAAACTATCAAAGACTACTAGGGACATGTCGAAAGGATTCAAGTACCAATGAAAGAGACTCTCATTGCCAAAGATGAGACAAATGGAGATGCATACAGCCAATCATTACAATGGTTTGAAACTCATCAAACATTGAATACATGAAGAAATACATGGATACATAAATTAATGATAATTAAAATAAAAATTAATTTTTAGGGGATGATAGGAAATATTTGTTACCTTGTAAGTTGTTAAATTAAAAAAATCAAGAATTTACTTGCCTTTTCTATATGAATTATAATACTAATAAGAAAAATGTCTTTTTATAGAAATATTCCAATGAACAAATGAAAAAGAAATAACATAATGATAAAATTATGTAGCCTACAATAAATTAACAGATCTAGGCATTGAACATCAATGTCTGCCAAAGTCACAAAGAAATACAGTCAAACATTATGCACATAATGTCTCTCATAGTCTTGCCAAAGTGTTAGAAGTTTTATCAAGTCTCCAAATCCAGTTGCCAGTCTGCAGAGGAAGGAGGAACAAACATGCTGAACCACCTCAGGAGTATTCTCAGCAACATCCAGACTGTAAGATGCTCCACAGGTCAAACGTTCTAGGCTTTTCAACAGATAAATTGTATGGACAAGTTTGGATGGGAAAACTCTAGGTTTAAAGAGAGTTAAAGGATAAGTCAAAGATTTCCAAATAGAGAAAAACTAAAACTATAGTGTGTAGGGATGCCACCTGGGTGATTAGACCACAAAAAAACAGAAGGAAGTGATTCTTACACAAGTCAATGTAATGATTACTTTCACGGGAAATAGGCAGCTCTGATTTTGAGGAGGCACATGGAGGGCTTCCATCTTGGCTGACAGTTCTGTCTGTTGATCTGGATGATGGTTAACAGGGTGCTTGCCTTATAACAATTCATTAAGCTCTACATTCATTTTACTTGGTTTTCTGTTTTTGTGTTTTTTTATTTTATAATTTTGTTTAGGGCTCTAAAGTTTTAAAAAACACATGCATATGGTGATTGGGGTATCTGGAGAAGGCTTTACAGAGGTAGTATAACCCAAAAGCAGTCTTTCAAGGCAGAGCAAATGAAGGTTGGGAATGGAAATGTAATTGGCTTAGAGGGAAGCGAGTCTCTCTAAACCCTGCTTGAGCAACTCACCATTTCCAAATCCCTCAGGCCTAAGCCAGTCAAGCTCAGAATCCACCATCACTATCCTCCACTGAGCTTTGCTGTGTTTTTACTGTCCCACATGGGTTCTCACTGTGCCAAGTAACAAACACTTTTCTTCCCATGTTCTTCTTGACTTAAGATATGAATTCCACCCAAAGAGGCATATCACAAGCTATCACCAACTGTCTGTAAAAACTGAAGAAGACAAACTCCAGGTCCTAGAGTTAATAGCTCCCTCACATTCTGAGGATGTGCTATTTGACCTAAGAAGCCACTGGAGACTTGGAACCAAACCATGGAGCCAGCTCTTCCTCTCTAAAAAAAAGTATTAAAAAAAATTTTAAAAATCCACTGACCCAACGCAGTGGTCCCCAGATTAGAAATCAGACCCAGCCACGATTAGAAGAGACGCCACTTGGAGAAGGCTGGCGCAAAGCTGATAAGCACAAAGTATTCCTGGAATTGTGTTGTTTTTAAAAGGATGGTGTTTTTGTTTCACATTTTTGTTGCTTCTTATTCATTTTCATTGGGGGATGAATGCTTCTCTGAGTTTTCTTTTCTGTTGCCTTCAGGGACATGAAGTCTTTCTTCAGGAAAGCATTCTTTCTTCAATCCAGTTCTATTTTCCTTCTCTCAGAGTGGTTCATGCAGCCTGGAGTCAGCCTCACTTCTCCTGCTGGTGTCTACTGGCCTGATCATTCCTCTCCCTGGATCTAGAGCATGTCTCTCTGTTTGCCTTTCCAACTTTCAGGTCTAGAAAGGGCAAGTGGAAAATGTGAATGGATGTAGGCATACCTTCACTGGAAAACTAAAGAAAGGAGGCTGTTTTTTTACAGCTGTCCATTGAGGGGAGGATAGAAGTAAAAATTCTTACCCCTTATTCAATGTAGCCTCTGGTAAGCAGAGAAAATAGCTGGAAATAGATGCCCACCTGGGCATCTATTTCAAAATGAGAAGTCAGCACAGGTAGTTTATCCTCAGTATCCAGAGTCCCTCACCTAGCCCTGTGGAGATGTGAGTGAGCCTATCACCATCCTCACTGACCTTCATTGCTGAAACCCAGGACCTCCTGCTTGGTGCTGGAAGAGGGGGGATTCTCACTTACATATCAATGTGTATTTCAGTTGGCATTTGCATTTGGAGCTTTAGCTACACTGAAAGTCATGTTTCCTGTCAGAGAAATTCCATCATGTTTTCTAGACAGTATTTTGGAGGGCAAAGTCCCTGCCTCAAGTCCATAAAAATCTCTACCAAGTAGTGGCAGCTTCCTCTGCAGAGGCAGGTAAGGGGTATCGCATGGAGCTAGAAGAGCTGGGAGCCCTGTGTTTGAAGTCCTGGAAGGCACACTGCAGGCTATGGCAAGGATTCTGACAAATCCCAGGATCACACCTGCTCTGGACCTCTCCGGGATGTGAGATGTGTCTCAGGTCTTCCACACCTGGGATGTGAGAGCAGTTCAGGACTAGTAAAAGCATTCCAGAACCTCTGGCCCAATGAAAGTTATCACAAGCAGTCACTTGGGCTGGTTCCCAAGAAGCACTATAGCCAGGTTTCTTTTCCTTTTCTAGTGGGAGCTGTCCTCCCAGGCAGGACAGAAAGTATGCAACTGCTAATGTAATCCTGCAAGACAGCACTCCCAAAGGTGCCACCCATAGTAACAGCCCCACCGAAAAGCTGTAGTAACCACTTCTCCCCATGAGTTCTGGGCCGTTCTCCATGTGTTACTTGAAAACGTGTTGGTGGGCTGCAGGAAGGGTGTGTTTTCTGGTGTGTGCCTGGTTACCATGCCCAAGGCATACCACTTCCACTCACAAAACAAAAGAGAAAGCCAGAGCAAGGAATGGGAGGAGGGACTGGTGCATTTGGCAGATACTAGAGTGAGATCAGAAACTTGTTCTTGTGGAAAAGTACTTTTTCAACAGTTAGGTTTAAGAGAAAGCCACAAAGACCTGAGGAAAGAGAAGAATTTTCTGATTTAAAAAAAAAGAAACAACCTGGGTTTAACAAAGAAACTGAAGTAGAAAGAAGTATGCATCTCTGAGACCAACACTGTTCCTTTCAAGCTGTACTATGACCATGCAAGCTACTGAGTGTATATAAGTATTGGAAGTGTTTGAAGGCTGGATGGTACAGTGGTTAGAAACAGAGTCTGATGGCCACAAAGATGGAAATTACAGACACTGGAGACAACAATTGGGGGAGGTTAGGGCTCAGAAATTACCTATTGGATATAATGTTCACTATCTAAGGAATGGGCCACCTGAGACCCAGTCTCCATCACGATATCCATGTAACAAACATGCACTTGTAACCAATTGAATCAAAAATAAAAGTGGAAAAAGAAACAGAGTTTGAAGTCAGAAACTTTGGACTTGAATCCTGATTGTTCCACCTACCAGCTATTGCAAGTTCTTAACATCTCTAGCTCTCACTTGGCTCATCCTTAACATGAAATAATCAGTGTTCCTGTCTTATGAGACTATTGTGTTTAGTAAGCTAATGCATTTTTTGTTTGTTTGTTTTTTGCTTTGTTTTGGTTTGGGTTTTTATTTTTTGGGTTTTTTCAATTGGAGTCTCACTTTGTCGCCCAGGCTGGAGGGCAGTGATACACTCACAGCTACCCTAGCATCAACCTGCTGAGTGCTGGAGATCCTTCCGCCTCAGCCTTCCAAGTAGCCAGAACTACAGGTATGCACTACCATGCCTGGCTAATTTTTGATTTATTGTAGAGATGAGGCCTCACCAAGTTACCCAGGCTGGTTTCAAACCCTCAGGCTCAGGCAATCCACTCTCCTTGGCATCCCAAAGTACTGGGATTACAGGCTGAGCCACCAAGCCCAATCAAGCTGATTCATTTGAATTGCCAAGTATGATAGTACCTGATAGGTGGTATATCCTTAATATAGTTCCATAAATATAGTTCTTTAAGTATAGTATTGTTATAATTATTTATTAAAGTAAACTTTTTTAAAGGCTACATGTACCAAAATACACATGAAGGATGAAGAGAAGTCCTAGCAGGGAATCAACATTCTTCCTATATTGCTCTGTTAAAGGGACTCTTCCTTTTGAGAAAGGACACAGTTGGCAGCTGGTGGGGAGAAAGAAAGCAGGAACCTAAATGACCAAGTCAACCCTTGTGGTCAATGAGGTAGAAGCTTCTACAATTAGTATGAATGTTTATATGAAAAACAAAGGGTGAGAGGCACAAGGGAACACAGAAAGGGCCCTGTGCAGAAGATTCTGCATTCACATCTGCCTCTGGAACCCCCAGTTCTTTCCACACCCAGTTCACATGCAAGAAGGCTAGAGATCGACTAAAGAGTGAGCCTCCATGACCACAGTTCCCTAGTGCTTGGCTAGGAGAAAGAAAGAAGAGATGGAACTATATACCCAAAGGGTGTCTGCAAAGAGCTGGCAATATGAATTTGCTCAGGTGATTGACAAGGCTGCCTTCCAAACTCATACCCCCTCCCGAGTTGTGGGAGGACCTAAAGGTCATGGAGATTAATAAACAGTGTTGCTTTTCCTGGTGCCAGTCAAACATCAAAATGCTTTTTCCACATCCACAAAGCTCTGAACTAAGTACATTGGAAAAAAACCAGCCTGAAGCTCTCCTGTTAAGGGGATTTTGAGGAAGGAATGTGGTGGCCTAGTGACATCCAGGGTAGAAGAATCTTGGAGGCTGTGTTAAACATACCTTCTTAAAAATACCTTCTTTTCTGGTATTTATTCAGCTATTACAAATGTGAACAAGGCAAAATGAATTTGGAAGCTATTTGAACCCATAAACCTTGAGATATATGAAGTTTTGAAATAGTGCTCTCTTTTTGTCCTTGTCTATTGCATTTTGTCTACTTTATAATAGTCAGCCTTGATCTCACTGCCTCTCATCTACCCAAGCCAACTCCTCTTGGGTCTCTGTGTGCAAATGCTGTCCTTCACATATTTGTCAAACCCACCAGACAGACAACACCTAAATTAATCTGCACCTAGTACAATTCCTATTAATAGTATATTTCAGTGGCTCCACAAATATTCATCATATGGATTCATGAAGCACCAACTATGCATCTATCATCTTGTTACAGCCTGATCGGGTTCTTATGCCCACTGTTCAGAAAAAACAAGACATGCAGCTGTTACAGCAGAGAAAGAGTTTAATATCTCAAAGCAGCTGAGCAAGGACAGATATTTCTCAAATACACCTCCTGAGAATTCAGAGGCTAAAATTGCTAAAGGGAATTTGGAGAGCAGGGGTCTAGGGACTACTGATTGGTTGAAGATGATGTCATGGGGGGGGTGTCAAAACCATCTTCATGTTGCAGAGTCAATTTCTGGGAAGGGGCATCACAGGACCGGTGGAGTCAGCATCTTGGTATGTGTTTTGGATCTGGGTGAGACCTCAGATCCATTAGACTACAAAGACTGTAAAATAATCTCAAATACCATTCTTAGGTTTTATAATAGATGCTTTCTATAAAGCAAGTCCCCTGGGCAATAGAGGTACATGAGAGGTGGGGCCCCTGGAGATTAGAGCTGCTCATGCCCTTCAGCCAGTCAAACTGCAGTATGCCATCAAGGAAGTCTGTGCAGTCTTAGGTTCACTATTGCAGGAAAAATACGTTTATCAGTCTCACAGGCAGTTTCTCCCTCTCCTGGGGTCAGAACATGAGGATAATCAATCAATTGCTTTTTACTGAATTGAAAGCAAACTCAAAAACAACAGACTTGTTCATTTCTAACCATTAGCTGCACCTTTTTAGGGCTCAGGTCTCTTTTACAGTTTTTACCTCATGGCCTATATTAATTGTATTAGGCAGGGTTTTTTTCTTTTTTCTTTTTTTCTTTTTTTTCTTTTTTTTTCTTTTTTGAGTCAGGGTCTTACTCTGTTGCCCAGGCTGAAGTGCAGCAGCATGCCAACAGCACCATGACCTCAGACTCCTGGGCTCAGGTGATCCTTCCACTTTAGTCTCCCAGAAATTGAGACTACAGGTGATGCCACCATACCTGGCTAATTTTTTTATTTTTTGTGGAGACGAGACCTGGCTATGTTGCCTAGGCTGGCCTCAAACAAACTCTTGAGCTCAAGTGATCCTCCTGCCTCAGCTTCCCAAAGTCCTGGGATTACAGGCGTGAGCCACAGTGCTTGGTCATAGGCAGTTTCAATTTCAGCTGTGAGGCACAACTGAGAAAGTGGTTCATGCTGAAGTACTTACCAACACCTCTCTCCCCAAACTGGTGACCTTATAAACTGACAGATCAGATTAGGAAGTAGAACTTGGAACCATTTGTGAAACAGTGTGAAGTTAACTGGCTCAACTGAGAACTGAACCCAGCACCTTGACCTCACTAGCACCTGGCTCTTTTAACTGAATAATGAGGAACCCACTACCTCTGATTCACCAAATAGCTGAGGGGCCAAGGTTTTCCAGTCCCACAGAAGCCATCTTTGTTACAAAGAGAGAGTTTTCTAATTGTGAAAGCAGCATCTCATAGCTCAGATGGGGACATTGAAGCTGACCTCCTCAAGGCAACTGCTGTTCAGATAAACCTACACTTCTAATGATGAGAATAAAAGCTTGGGAGACTAGAACAGAGAAAGGAAAGGAGGATGAAACCCCTCATCTTCCTTGAATTTGCTGTCATGTTTTGGTCAACAATGAACCACATATACAACAGTGGTCCCATAAGATTCTAACATCTTATTTTTACTGTGCCTTTTCTATGTTTAGATGTGTAATACCAGACCCCTAAAACCCTAAAAGGGAAGGCACTATGTCTGACAGGCCAAAGAAGGGACCCAGAGACAAAAGGTGAGACAGGGGCTTTATTCGTGATGCAAACATGGTTCAGGAGGGGCCAACTGGACAGGAAAGTCCATTCCTGGTTGTAAAAGACACACAGGTTATATAGTATTTCACATAGAATAAAGTGCAGGGCTTCCAGCCTGCAAGCATCATGCGAGAACACACTTCTTCATACCTCACATGTACATAAAATGGCAGCAATTTCTCTCTAGAGATGAGATTTTTAGTATTATAATGAACTAAAGGTTAGTGTGAGAACATGCTTCTTCATATGTCACATGTACACAGAATGGCAGTGATTTCCTTCTGGGGCAGGATTTTTAGTATTATAATGAACTAAATGTAACCAAAAACTAAGGGTGTTGGTCCAGGCAAGTGATCTGGTCTGAACCAGCCTAGGAGGCTGACTGCCTTAAGGAAGGATGTGCAAGAGCAGTCACTGTGCGTAGCTGCAAGACGTGGTCAGCAGGCTCAGAGAAAACTTGTGTTGTAACAACGGGCTACAGCCTCAGCGTGACCTGCATACCCAGGCATGGGACCTGAGGGGAAGGGAACATCCCGGGTGGGCCACCTCCAGAACTCCTCCCTGGGCTTCCAGCCTCCTGCTTGGGGCCATATCCAGGGTGTGTTCACATGGTTATTGAGTGTACGTCCCCTACAAGATGTACAAATACCATTGTGCTGCAATTGCCTAATATTCAGTATAGTAACACTCTGTACAGGTATGCAGCCCAGAAGCAGTAGGCTTAGGCTACTAAGTATATAGTAGGCTAGACCATCTAGGTTTGTGTAAGTACACTTTGTGGTGTTCACACAACGATGAAATCACCTAACAATACATTTCTCAGAATGTATTCCCATAGTTAAGTAGTTAAGTGATGCTTGACTGTATTCTAGAATGGCTGGGCCTCCAAAAAGCTCCTAGAGCCATACAACACAATCCAGCGTTTCTAAACAAATAAAAAAAATTGAGTCTAACCCCAAAATTTCACTGTGGAGCCCCTGACTTGAGTTGTTCTTAGCTCTGGAACTGGAGTTGTTCTCATTTCCTCTTGCAAGGAATTTTTGGCTTCTCGAGATAACCAAATCCTCTTTTGCTCTGATTTGACCTTTAGTCTGTGCAGTGCCAAATACACAGAGCCACCCCTAGGTGAGGTTCATAACCCATGGCAAATCCCATTGTTCTCTCCACCTGTTCTCTTATACAGCTCTAATGGCCCAGACTCTGATTCATTCAAGGCCCACATCCTTTATGAGATCGTCCCTGATTTCTACAGCCCTCATAAGACTCCTTCTTCAACTCCCTGTAATACTTAAGTATGGTCCTCTTATTCATACCATTTGGTACTTAATCTCACTTCAACTCAAACAATATACAATTATTTGATAGGATAACTTATTTGACCCAGGAAGGTCTGAAGGTACCTAGCAGTAACTACTCATTGTTTGGAATCGGAAGGACCCTACCCAGTCAGACAATAGTGCTTGAAATTCTACCATTAGAAAGAGAGTTCAAAAAAATGACAGAGGTTACTCAGTCAGTCCAACTTCTTACCTAATGCAAGAATCTCCTCTTCATCTTCCTGGCAGGTGTTCATGCAGGCTTTGCAGAAATTTTTCTAATTACAGGAATTTCATTTTCTTTGTAGTAACTCATTCCCATGAAGGACCTCATTAAATGTCTATATTAAGTTTTTATATAGAAAATAATTCTTCAAGTTTAAAGAATTATTAAAGGTAATACCATCAGCAGAGATAACATGTTAAATATGCATTTATTATCTGTCACTTATGCCCAATTCTGCATGTTTCCTAATACATTTTTAAATACCTAAAATATCTAATAGATGACTAATTTGTAAATATGAAAAAGTAAAGCACTTTGATAGGACAATGAACAGAAGGTATGATTGGACAACTTTAAAAAGAGGCAGCATATGTACCCAATAAATATTGATAAAATGTACTTGATCTAACAAGGAATCAAAGAAATGCTGCCACCTGCCAACTTAGACACCCACTTTAGAAGATTAAAATAGCCAGTCTTGGGAGATTTGTGGAACAGGGCCTATCATTCACTACTGATGGGAGTAAAAGTTGTTATGGGGTCTCTGGAAGATGATTTGCTTGTGTGCGATGACTCGCCATACCCCTTAACCAGTAATTCTGCTTTTGAAATGTAGTCTAGGAAAATTACCAAAGGAGCAAAGATTTATATATATAAGGATGCACATCCAAGTGACATTTACCACAGAAAAAAGTAAAATCAACCTAAATGTACCCAAAAACTAGGAAGAAAGAAGATATACCATGGCACATTCACGTGATGAAAGGCTACAAATACAGAACATCATGTTTTTGGAAATTATTTTATAACTTGGGAAATGGCAAAAATACAATTTTAAGTGATAAAACAAGATTGTAAAATTGCATGTGCATTATAATCCCACTTTTGTTTACAAATAGAAGAATAACTAAAAATGAAAACACCTAATACTCAACTATCCAGAGATAACCACTGCCTGTGAGTGATGAGATCATGATTGTTTTATATTTTATTCTTTATATTTTTTCTGCATAGTTCCAGTTTTTTACAGTAATTTCTACAACTTTTATAATGAAAAATAATGTATGTAATTTGTAGTGCTCTATAGTGAATAGATTAAAAAGAAACTCTTCAAACTCTTGGTTAACTAAGACAGTGCTTAACAGATGACTATGCAGATGGCCACATCTAGCACCTGGGCATTGCCTAAGCAAGACGCTGGTGGCAGCTAGGGAGAGACTTTGGGAAAAGATTGTGTCTTTCATCTTTGCATCCCTAACATCTAACATGGTATGCCACACAGAACCAGTTACATAATTTACAGGGTCCAGCGCAAAATGAAAACTCAGAACTCCTTGTTTGAGAAATATTACAAGTTCCAGGATGGCAACAGTACTGCATTAAACCAGCATGGGGCCCTCCTAAGTGCAAGGCCTCATGTAATGGCACAGATCCCACATCCATGACATTGCCCCTGGCCCCAAACACTGTAGGTGTTCAATAAATATTTGTTGAAAGGGAAAAAAATGGATGGGTAGATAGAAGAATCCCAGACACAAGCTTCCAATTGTGCCCAATGGCAAAACCACACTCAGCAAGGTTTAAAATTATGGAAGAGCATGAGATCATAAAGAGAAGAGCTCACTCTTCCAGAATTTTCCCAGTCTATGTTCGAAATACACTGTCCTGTTGTCCTCATAAATATATCTGTTAGATCATAGTCCACAGTCTCTATTTTTGATCTGGACAACATGATCATTCTATCTATGGAAGATAAATATTATCTATTCTGTCTGTTCCAATAAGATATTTGTCTCTATTCTTTCGTCCCCCCTCAACCCACTTCTCCTCTTATAACCCTCTCTAAGCTTGGCAACAGAACCTTCCCTACCCATCCTTTCCTTCCTGCACCCCACACACACCCATCCTCAGCACTCCCTCTGCTTTAATGCCAGCCAAGCAGACACTGAACATGAGAAGGTGTCTGCAGAGGATGTGAATAACCCTCATCCTAATCCCCTTCACGGTCTTCCTGTGCAGGCCTGCCTGGCCACGGCCCAGGAGAACCAGAATTGCCAGCTCATGGAAGTGGTTGCAGCCTAAAAGAAGACAAGGTGGCCAGGGGTCGTCACTTATCAAGGGAAAATGAGACGACATGTTATAATTTATGAGGATGGAGAAACTGAACCATTGAGTGCTAGCCTTACCCGTGGGTGAGGAGAAGGTTGCTTGTCCTCCGTCCCTGGGACTGCATCCCAGCCCTCTGGTGTGAAAGGAATATGAGAAGTCTGACACCCCCTTGTGCAAGCCAAATTAGCAAATGTCTAGCATCTTCCTCGGTCAGAGGACATGCTATAGTAATAAAAGTAATAACATCCTAACATGTACTAAGTGTTTGACTCCTTAATCACTACCACATGTTGTATCCCATTTGATCCTTACAAGGATCTGTGATAGAAGGTAGGACAAGCATTATTATCCCATTTTATAATTTAGAAAACTGAAACACCAAGAGGTTAAGTGGCTTACCCAAGGTCAGAATTTTAGCTAGTGATAGGCCCAGGACACAAACCAAATTTCCTGAGTTTGGTCTAGTGGCCCCTTCTACACTGCCACAGGGTTGAGTTTGGATGTGAGTATTTCTCAATTAAGGCTCATCTAATGCTGGTAGGAAGGTATACAGGAAGGATGAGGGTGGATGCAGCAGTCTCTAGGAGGAATTTCTGAGCATATGTACATTAATAAACAAGATATAAATAATTTGACATTTGTCTCGCAACTTAGCAGCTACTCTACTTTTAATTAATCATATAAAAGCAGGAAGCCTGACCAAAATTGAAACTTCTTTTTATTTATTTATTTATTTATTATAAAGATGTGGGGTACAATTCAGGGTTAGGTATACAAACATTGATCATGCAGGTACCCTTGTTGATGAGGTATGCCCCTCCCTCCCCCAGCAGTTTCCCTCAACTACCAGTCCCACCCCCCCTTCCCCTGACAGTTTTCCACTACTGCCAATCACTTTCTTATAGCATTATAATCGCTCAAGGTCACCTTATGAGTGAGAACATATGGAACTCAGTTCTTTGTTTCTGTGATAAATCACTGAGTATGATCGACTCCAAATCCATCCAATTTGCTGCAAAGTCCACATATTTGTCCTTCTTTATGGCTGCATAATATTCCATTGGCTCACCCAAAATTTAAAATAATGCAATTAAGTTCTTACTGTCCAAAGAAATATATCAAGGCATAGCTAATATATGCATAATTGAATTATTTATTTTTTTGATTGAAAATAGATTTCTAAAACTGAAATCATTCCAAAATCTTTATATTTATGGAAAATAAATATTTTGCATTGATAATTTATAGTAAATTGCAGAGAAAACGATTACATTTTCACTGTGGGAACACACCAGTTTTCTCAGTCTTATGGACATCAGGTTCTTACTCTTTCTCTCCTCTGTAGTTTTCTCTTTTTCTCTTTATCACTCCCACTGGTCCTCAATTTTTCTTTCTAATCCTGACTTTCTATCTGCCCCACTTTTTTGTAACCCCTAATTCACTAACATATGAAACCAGTTTCTTAGCTGGGCTCGGTGGCTCAGCCTGTAATTCCAGCGCTTTGGGAGGCTGAGGTGAGTGGATTGCCGGAGCCCGCGGGTTCGGGACCCGCCTGGGCAACTTGGTGAGACCTCATCTCTACAATAAAATAAAATAAAAAATTAGCTGGCGTGGTAGCGCACGCCTGTAGTTCCAGCTGAGGCAGAAGGATCGCCAGAGCCCAGCAGGTCAAGGCTGCTGCGGTGGCTGGGAGCATGCCACTGCACTCCAGTCTGGATGACAGAGTGAGACTCCAAGTCAAAAAAAAAAAAAAAAAAAGAAACCAGTTTCTTTTCTCTAGGTAATAATTAGTAAACTTTTCCCCCTTGTGATTTAAACATTTATATTTTTTGTTATTTATATTTTTGAGGATTCTGACTCAAATTTTTTTAGAAGCACTGAGTAAATCACTGTTTACATGTCCATGAATCAATCAATTGTAGTTACACTCTCCTGAGAGAAAGTATCCTTTGATGAAATAATAACATTTCCCACCTCTGCTCTGTAAAACACCCATTTTAGAAAGCACCATTGAAGATAGTTTTGTCCATTTCTCTACCAGTAAAGTATCCTAGATTTAAAAGTTATATAATATAGTTAATATTGTCTAGCCACAGCTACTGTGCTGTCATATTCCATTGTCTGCCTCTTGTTTTCAGTGACTTAAAGGAAGTCTGTAATCTATCATGTTGGTCTGCTTTCCAGTTTTCTGGCAGTATTTGCCTTACAGGGATTATCTAATTAATTAGGGTTCAGTTGCATTTTCCTAATACTACTATATGCATATCCACAAGCTAAACCATCCAGAGAGATATATTTCTTTTTTCCAGTCTTTCCTACTTAATAATACTGGCTAATATTCCTCAAAATTAAATTTCTTCTTTAGTTTTACTGACTTTAAGTGAGTAATGGATTTACTGAATTAAAAGCCCTAAGGAGTAGATGAAGATGAAGATATGAAGATTGTTCTGCATTCACCTATAGGTCAAAGCCTCATGTCAAGAAAAAAGTATAGGAAGCAGAAACATTTCTAAAATATATATATCCTAGTTTAATAAACTGGAATTACACATTTCTCATTATAAGGCAGGCATAGTTAACATAGTTTAGAAGTAGTAAGGCTGGTTTTCTTAGGCAGGTCTAAATAAAAATAGGGTAAGTGTTCATGCATCTTTCTGTACACAATCTTCACCCAACCAACCAGGCATAGCAGACCTGACTACCCTTCAGCTTGGAATGTGGAACTACCTGCACAGTAAATCACAGAAACAATAGGGAATCATCCTAAACACAGACATGATGTCTAAGAAAAGCCCAAATCTAGCAGACAGTAGTCTTCATTTAGAAGATCCTTGTGACCTTAAAAGGTTGAGAGATGGTAATCAAAGCTCATGGCCAGACACCTGCTGCCCTCTGCTCTTAGCTCTGGTTTGCTTAATCATTGTTGTAAAACATATAAAGCTTCTTGTCAAAGACAAGCACATACCCTTTCTCTTAAGGCACCCATGCTTTTTCTTGAGGATGCCCCTTTTCTTTCTAATAAATTCCTTCTTAAACTATACTTTGGACTTGCTCTGAAATTCCTTTTGGTGGCAAAGTCAAAAAACCCACAGAGCAACACACCGGATCCCACCCAGCATCAATTATGGTTCTTTATATGATCTTTATGACTGAATCATTTTGCTGCTATCTTACCTTTCAGGGAAAAAGTAGTACTACTTTCAGGGAAAAGTAGTTCATTGACCTGGAGTAAGTAATCTTGTCTTTCATTTTCTAGGCTGTGAAATTTAGAAATTGAACAGATGATCTCTAAGTTCTCCTCTAGTTCTAAACGAACACTCCTCTCCTACTCCACCCATACTCCAAAGCCAGCCAGGTTTTCTTCTAATAGAAGGAGGGGTGCCGGCAGCCACAGAAAGCTTCACTGACATTTTCTCAAAGCTCATTGCTCCAGGGTTCTTTGTGGCTGCCCCATTTGAGCTCCCTCCATGGAGGGTTCCCTCCAGGGCCGCTCCCTGGGCTGAGAGGCACTGATGAAGGCCACTTCTAGTAAAGCCCCAGGCATCTTTGTCCACATGGGTCCATTGTGCAGCTGTTTGCTCTTGTTTTCTTCAAGATTCAAATTTAATTGTCCTTCTCTTCTAAAGTCTTTAAGATAGTCAGGGGACCATTAGCTCACTGAAAATAATGGAAAACGCCTTTTGGAAAAGTGCAGCTGGGAATGCAAGCTTGGGATTTAGTCATCCTGATCATGATTATTCAAGGAAGAGGTTATTTCTGATAAATTTAGAGAAAGCAGTTCCACTTCAGGTTTTCTGAGTCATAGACTTTAAGAGCAAGACAAGGCCATAAAGTTGCATGGCTTTCCCAGGGCCTCCAGAAGGTAGGTTGCAAGGCTGTTCCGCAGTCCCCTGCCTGGGCTTTCTCTTTGTACTGTAGCATCAGCATTTCCTAAACCAGGCAGACCATCCTTGGGTTGCAGTCATGTTCTCCATAGCATTTCGCATTGCCTTTGACCCTACCTCGCTCTGAACATGAAGGAAGTCAAAGGGAAGAGAACAGACTCTACCTAATTAGCCCACCTAAATGCTAAGGAAAACCTCTCCAACAGAACTGCATGCGCTGTCTCTCACTGCATACTGGGAGCTCTCTGCAGGTGTGCCAGTGCTGTCGGGCCGCT
The DNA here is from genome assembly GCA_963574415.1 of Tarsius wallacei. Taxonomy (NCBI): domain Eukaryota; kingdom Metazoa; phylum Chordata; class Mammalia; order Primates; family Tarsiidae; genus Tarsius; species Tarsius wallacei. The sequence continues at coordinate 48,077 of CAUYQG010181192.1, forward strand.
CACCCCGGGAATATGGTGTCTCCAATTCTCCCAGCCCTTGCCTGCTTCAGTCCATCTCATGTAGTCAAAAGCACATTGAACTTAGTGCAAAGGTTCAACATTTGAAAAGCAAATTGGGCTTATAAGTCATTTGAACACAAGGTCATTAGGAAAATGTCATTCTTGGAACCTTATCTTTAAGGGGGGATGTATGTGTGTGTCCATGCCCTCCCTCTTCCCCCAAATCAAAATGCATGAATAAGTGAACGTTGTAAACTTTGACTGGAAAGACTTCTTGTTTTGTAAAAGTAGAAACAGTGTGAGAAATGATGTGACAAGGGAAGAGCATCCAGTTTGAAAACTCCTGTTTAAATGCTTAGCAACACCAGGCTTCTGTCCTATCCCCAGTAGTGATTCTGCCACTAGACGTGTAGTCTTGTTATAACTTATGCACCTGAGTTCTGTTTAAGAACATACTCATACTAGCTCCTCAATGTTCCAGATAATTCTTGTATTTGAACCACTAGAGCATCCCAAATATCTGTTTCTACCATCTCTGGAAGAGAATAAAAATAATATTGGATAACTAACCATTTTCTGCCAATATCATTAGGTACAAGTAAAACTGCTTTTCTAGATATATTTCCAGCATTTTTCTCAACATAATTATTTGCTCAGTGTCTACTCTCATTATTCAGAAGAACACTTTGGATCCCATATCAGGCATGAGTAATTATCAGTTGAAATTTAAAGGCAAAATAGCGTGGTAGTTAAGAACTCAGCCTCTGAGGCCAGGCTTCTCAGGTTAGAACCTTAGTTTTTTATGTTGGCTTGTTTTTGGTTTTTTTTTTCCTTGAGTTGGAGTATCACTTTGTCACCCAGGCTGGAATGCAGTGGCACAATTACAGCTCACCACAGCCTCAACTTCCTGGGCTCAGGCAATCCTTCTGCCTCAGCCTCCCAAGTAGCTGGGACTACCAGACTTGTACCACCATGCCTGGCTAAGTTTTTAAAATATATTTTTGTAGAGATGAGGTTTTACTATGTTGCCTAGGCTGATTTCAAACTCCTGGGCTCAAGTATTCCTCCTGACTCAGCCTCCCAAAGTGCTAGGATTACAGGCCTGAGCCACCACGCCTAGCCAGAGTCTTAGAATCTTAACCCTGATCTTTATTACCTGTATGTTCTGGGGCAAGATTTTTTTACCTCTCTGGACTTTATATGTGCCACATGAGTAAAATAGGGATGCAGATCTTAGTGCCCACCTCAGAGCTGTTATGAGCAGTGGTCTTCAAAAATGTACTCTCAAAAGAACTTAGGAAAATGGTATATTCCTCAGACATTTTTAAGTTGAATCTAAAACTTTCCATCGTGATTTTCTTTTGCGTGTGTGTGTGTGTGTGTGTGTGTGTGTGTGTGTGTGTTGAAGTCTCATTCCATCACCCAGGCTGGAGTGCAGTGGCACACTCACAGCCACCCCCAGCATCAACCTGCTGGGCTCTGGCGATTCTTCCACCTCAGCCTTCCAAGCAGCTGGAACTACAGGCACGCGCTAGCACGCCCGGCTAATTTTTGATTTATTGTAGAGATGAGGTCTCACCAAGGTGCCCAGGCTGATCTCGAACCCGCAGGCTCAGGCAATCCACTCACCTCAGCCTCCCAAAGTGCTGGGATTATAGGCTAGGCCACCGAGCCCAGCCCCATTGTGATTTTCAGTTTATTTTTGTTAATAGGAAGTTTTTTTTTTAAAGAGTAAATATGGATGCTGAGGTAGAAGGATCGCCTGAGCCCAGGAGGTTGAGGCTGTCATGAGCAGTGATCATTGTGATCATGCCACTGCACTCCAGCCTGGGTGACAGCAAGACCCCAACTAAAAAAAAAAAACAACCCCCTCCCAAAAGAGTAAATATTCTCTAATATTATTAAATAAGATAAGAATTGATTGTGATTGAAATAGCTGACACACTGGCTGAAGCTGTCCTGATTAAAGCACGTATCCCTGAAATCATTAGTATTTGCAATCATAACATGTTTTGAATTCCAGGAAGGCCGTATACCCCAAAGTCATTGATGTATGAGACAGTGAAAAATATTAAGATTTGTGTTGGGTGAGGAGCTTGCCTTTCAGTAAAGTGGAAGGCCAATATCAATGTAGTTGGATTCTTAGGCAGCTACAAACTAAAGTACAAATGGAAATTAAGTTCTGAAGACAAATTTCCTTAAAATACCTTGCACGTGCACATCTTGTATTTGCATATGCAGTACACATACCCCAATGTAAAGATCACTAGTTATGAGGATTAAATGAGCCAGTATGTGTTAAGTTCCTAGAACAATGCCTGGTATACAGTAAGCACTGAGCAAAAGTATGTTATTGCTATTATTATTTTAGGATCCCCTTTCAGAAAGAATTATGCATACTCACTCTGAGTTTCTACCTTGTCCTTAGGACTGACTTACCTGCATTCAGGAGCCTTTAGAATTAAGTGACTTGGGATCAGAAAAATGTTACCTCTGTATTCGAATGGCACATTATTCTCATGAGACAAACTCACTCCGGGTATAACTGCTGGGAATTTCTGGTCAAATTTCCTTCAGTTTGACTATCCATAAATATGATATTGTCCTGGATACACATAACTTTATGTATGGATCCAGTCTGATGCTACAGGTCCCATAAATTGGGGAATCTGTGGGGATTCATAAACATCTTTAGAGATTAGAAGTTATTGGATAATGAGGAATTAGAACACAGAAAACTTGAAGTGTGAAATTTGAAAAGAAAGAGATTGTTTTAAGCACACTCTATGCACTGGCCATTGAACCCTTAGAAATCTCAAATCAAAACAGGGAGGCCAGGTACGGTGGCTCATGCCTGGAATCCCAGCAGTTTAGGAGGCCAAAGCAGGAGGGTCTCATAAAGCCAGGAGTTCAAGAGCAGCCCGGGCAATATAGCAACATCTCGTCTCTACAAAAAATAAAGAAAATTAGCTGGGCACCTGTAGTCTTAGCTACTCAGGAGGCTGATATCAGAAGACCATTCGCCCAAGGAGTTAGAGGTTACAGTGAATTATGATTGCACCACTGCACCCCAACCTGAATGGTAGTGTGAAATGCTACCCTTAAAAAAAAAGAGAGGAAAAAAAAACTAGGGACAACTAGTCTAACATTTTACCAAGTATTCTGAGTTGGGCAGCATATGTCATCAGAGGTTAGTTCTGTGTTTATTGCTGATGTTTTCTGTAAGTTTTTAATTACCAAAACAATGTATGTCCATTTTAGAAAAAGTCAGATAATCCAAAAGAAGAAAATTAAAGTCATTGATTCACTGCTGTTTAGATAAAGATTCTAATACATATCTTGTTTTTCTTATACAAAACATATATATACTCTAATTTTTTAAATAAAAATAAATCTTAAACAGCTGTAGATTCACGTGCAATTCTAAGGAATAACGCAGAGAGACTGCATGCACCCTTTTCAGTTTCCCCCAATGGTCACATCTTGCAAAAGTATAGTTGAATATCACAACCAAGATATTGGCATTGATACAACTAAGACAGAGAGCATTTCTATTACCACAAGGATCCAGCATGTTGACCTTATGAAGCCTCAGCCATCTTTTCCTGCTTCAACTTCCTCCTTAAACCCTGGCAATCACTATTCTGTTTCCATTTCTATAATTCTACCACTTCAAATGGTATATAAATGGAATCATATAATATATAAGCTTGTTTACCTTTTGCACTCAGCATAATTTACTGAAGAGCTGTCTAGGTTATTACTTGTATTGATAGTTTGTTCCTCTTATTTACCAAGTAGTGTTCTATAGATGACATTTGAGTTGTTTCCCCTTTTTGGCTGGAACAAATAAAACTGCCATAAAGATTTGTATACAGGTTGTTGTGTGAACATAAGTTTTCATTTCCCTGGGATAAATGTCCAGAAGTGCAATTGCTGGGTCATATGGTAGTTGCATATTTCGTTTTTTAAGAAACTGCCAAACTGTTTTACAGAGCAATTATACCAATTTACATTCCCACTAGCAATGTATAGGTGGTCTAGTTTCTCTGCATCGTCGCCAGCATTTGGTGTTGTACTATTTTTTAATTTTAGCTATTCTGATAAATGAGTAATTTTATCTCATTTTGATTTTCATTTACATTTCCCTAATGGCTAATAAAGTAAGACATCTTTTCACATGCTTGTCATGTGTATTCCACTTTGGTAAAATGCCAGCTCATGCCTTTTTGCCCATTTTTATGATTAGATCTTTTAATGTTAAGTTTTGAGGGTAAATTTACATATTCTAGATAGCTGTCCCTTGTCAGATATGTAGTTTGGATATATTTTCTCCCAGTTTCGATTTTCTTTTTATTCCCTTAACAAGGTCTTTTACAGAACATAAAATCTGACAATTTTGACACAAACTTACCAATTTTTCTTTTTTTATAGATTATACTTTTGGTGTTAAGTATAGGAACTCTTTGTCGAGCCATAGGTTCTAAAGATGTTCCCTTATTTAATTTTCTGAGAGTTTTAGTTTTCCATGTAAGTCCATGATCCATTTTGAACTCACTTTCATGTAAGGTAGTAGGTTTGGACTGGGGTTCGTCTTTTTTTCTATGATTGCCCATTTAATCCAGCATCATTTGTTGAAAAGGCTCTTTTTTTGGTTGATTTGCTTTTGCACTGTTGTCAAAAACCAGGCAGGCATGATTTCTTTCTGAGTTCTCTACTGTCTTTCCCTGATCTATGTATCCCTCCACCAGTACACACAATCTTGATGACAATGGCTATGTAAGTCTTAGAACCAGGCACACTGATTCCTCCCATCTCTCTCTTCTTTTTTCAATATTATTTTAGGTATTCTAGTTTCTTTGTCTTTTCATATAAATTTTAAAATCATCTTGTCTGTATCTACAAAAATCTTGCTGTGATTTTGGAACTGCTTTACAGTCATATACCAGTTTGGGGTAAACCAACACATTTGCTACGTGAAGCACAGTTGGCCCTTTGTATCCTTGAGTTTGCATCCTCAATTAAACCAATCACGTATAAAGAACATTTGAATAAATAAATGATAACAAAGCAACCATAAAAGTATAAATTAAAAGCAATACAGTATAACAACTATTTATATTGCATTTTTGTCCTATTAGGTATTATAAGTAATCTAGAGATGATTTAAAGCATCTGAGAGGATTTGTGTAGATTACATGCAAATACCATGCTATTTTATATCAGGAGCTTGAGGATCCTTGGATTTTGGTAATCTATCCCCATTGGCTATGGAGAGACGACGTGTTATTCCAATCAGTGCACACGCTATATCTCTTTGTTTTTAGATCTTCAATGTCTTCCATAAACATTTTGTAGTTTAGCATAAAAGCTCTGTACATGTTTTGTTGGATTTACACACTCTGTTTCAAACCCACTTGTTTGTGAACATGTATGTCATGACTGTTTTCTAAATCATTAGGCTGTTTTCAACCTCATTTTTAATAGGCTCTAATAATTTGTTCTGGAGTTTAATATTCAGGGTTCCTCAGCAAATACCACAAAGACTTACTTGGTTTTAAAATTTTTCCTAACCTAGGCTTGGGCCTCCGTTCCAACAAAATATCTGGCTAGGATACTGGTTATATTATTAGTGACAATGGCTTTTTTGGTACTTTTTTTTCCCTGAGTAACTTTATGTAATATTTTTACTCAGTAGAAACCCTTATCATTGAATTTGCTGATTCTTTAAAAATTCCATCAACAATGGCATATGTGATGAAGCAATAGTAATTTTAATGTTTAGCCAGGCATAATCATGGTACGTGCTACATTGCCACATTGCCGTTTGAAAACTAATAAAATAAGAATAGCAACAAGGCCATAGGTCAGTGAGTACTTGACCTCTTGGCCGTGCTGTGATTTGTTATTGCCAACCCGTGGGACTCTCTGTACAGGTGCAGTGCAGCCAGCTGGAGGGCTCCCTGTGGTTCCCTCAGCACTTAGCAGCTACTGGCAGAAAAGCAAAGCATGCAATACCTGTTGGTGTGGATATGCTTCAGTAGGAGGGGATACCTATACTTGAATCCCATTTCTACCATTTAACCAGCTCTTTGACCTTAGGCCAGTGACCAAACTGGTCTCAGACTAAACTTCCTCATCTGTACCATGGTAATTATCACAGGATTCTTGAGGTAAAATAAGTTAGTGTATTAAAGTGTTCAGCATAGACAGGTGTGGTGGCTCATGCCTGTGATCCCAGCACTTTGGGAGACCAAGATGCAAGGATCGCTTGAGCCCAGGTGTTTGAGGCTGAGCCACTGCACTTAAACAAAGTGAGACCCTGACTCCCCGCCCCCCCCCCCAAAAAAAGTGTTCAGCATAGTACCTGGCATACAGCAAGTACTTAGTAGGCGTAGTAAGTGTTAGCAATCATGGACTCCAAAAATTTTATTTTTATTCATCATAATTGAGCTTTGGCCCTTGCTGCCAATAGATATGAATCCATGCAAGGAAACTGTCTTGTAGTATAGATGTTTTTGTGCCTATTTTTCTTTTCTATTGTAGAAAAAGCACCTACAGCCCTGAAAACTTGACATCCCTCAGTGTCTAGAACAGCAGTGCCTTCCTAAAGAATGCTGAAAATCATAGCCATATGCAGAGGTGGAAACACCATGAAAGTAAACCATTAGTTTCTTTTTCAAAATGACTTTCTTAAACTTGGAAAACATTTTGGAGATCTCAAATAGCTTCCTTAAACCAGGAAAACATTTTAAAAATTGCAAGTTATAAAAAAGACTTTTTGGGCAACCCCTTCGAGTCCCCTTCCACTGTGGAAGCTTTTCTGTCCTCTCAATAAATCCTGCTTTCTCGATTTTTCTTTTTTTTTTTTTTTTTTGGAGTTGGAGTCTCACTCTGTCACCCAGACTGGAGTGCAGTGGCCGCTCCCGGGCACTGCAGCCTCGACCTGCTGGGCTCCAGCAATCCTTCCGCCTCAGCCTTCCGAGTAGCCGGAATTACAGGCATGCACTACTACGCCCAGCTGATTTTTTGATTTATTGTAGAGATGAGGTCTCGCCAAGTTGCCCAGGCGGGCCTCGAACCCTCAGGCTCAGGCAATCCACTCACCTCAGCCTCCCCAATCGCGGGATTACAGGCTGAGCCACCGAGCCAGGCTTCCTGCTTTCTCAAAAAATAAAATAAAATAAAAAAGACTTTTCATTCATTGTCTGAAACTAGATACTTTTCAGTTAGATATTATAAATTAAATTCCAGTTAAGATGGTTCTAGATTCAGCCACCTTATTGGATGTGGAGTAGAGTGGTTGAGGAAGCAGTTTTTTGCTTTACCAATATATAAAGGGGAGTTTTTAAATTCTGCAAATGATTATTTTTCATTGGTAACCAAGAGGAGTTTTGAACTGTCATTCTGTGGGCTTCACCAGGAAGCTTAAACCCAGGATTAAATTAATCAGAGAACACAAGATTAGCTTTCTGCATTTTCCAGTTTTGAAGTCTACCTAGTGTGTGTAATAGACTGAACATTTGTCATCTTAGTGCTCACATGGGAGGCAGTCAAATATAACATTACATCGTTGCTTTAAGATGATACCGAGCATCTCACAGCAGGACCCTTGAGAGCACAGAGATGCATAGTCCTTTCATATGAGCATAAAATGAGTAAGCTGTCATCTTTCCAACTTTTATGTTTTCATAAGAAGCAAGTATACTGGGTAAGGAAAGTAGAGGAAGAAGTGGGCAGTTCTTGAAGCTAGGATGGTAGGAGAAGCCCCTGACAGCCTCTGGGTGATGTAAAATGTAAGTGCTTGTCATGGTTTAACTTAACCTTTTTCTGAGCCTCTTCCATATTTACACAGGGAAATTATAATATTTCTACCTTCCTAAGGTGATGATCAAATAAGATTATCTCTAGAAAACTATACAAAACTATACCATTTTATTCATTCCATAAGTATTTGTTTAACACCCACTGTGTACCAGACACTGTCCTAGGGACAAGAATAAAAAGATCTAATAAGCTATGGTCTCTAGCAATGGAGGCCTAACAGCCCACCAAGGAGAGACAGACATGTATACCACTTAAGTACAGGAGAGTATCCTAAGTGTGCAAAGTGGAATGTTCCAGGCGTAGCTGTGGAACTGGGTCATTGAGGTAGAGTGAGCAAGGCATTTTGGAGCTGAGAAATTCTGAAGCCACAGTGTTGTAAAGATCAACCGTGTGTGTGTTGAGGCACCCACATCTGGGAGGGAATTGGAAGGGAAAAATGTTTGACCTAGTTGCCAAAGTCCTTATTAAATAAGGTGCAATGATGAGGAGAGGCCAGTAGGTGGCAGAACCAGAGAGTGGGCAAGTGTGGCATGGTCCAAGCCTTGAGAGGGAAGGGATTTCGATATGAGAATGGAAAGGAATGGCCTGGTAGCAGAATGGCAGGAGGGCAGAATGCTGCCACCCCAGCTTGGTGTGTGGGCTCTGAGAGCACCAGTAGCCTCCTCTTGCGAGGCTCAAGGGTTGTATGTTCTGGGGAAAGTGTTAGACAGGAGGTGGGAGGAAGAGTCTGTGAGGGGGAGAGATATGGGGGTCCCAATAATAGTAATAGCTGTCATTTATTGAGCACCTAGAATGTGCTGTGTCCTGTACTGGGCTGTTTTATGCATTTAATCCTCACAAAACCCTAAAAAGTAATCACTGTCCTCTGGATCTTATAGTTGAGTTCATAAGGCGCAGAAACGCCATGTGTATTATTTAAGGAAAGAGAAGGGGGAAAGTTGCCTCAAAAGCTTTCATTTGCATGGAATGCCCTTGGAAGAAATTGGATCCTTGTTGTAAATGTGATTTCTGTTTCTCCACGGGTGTGAGATCTCTTTTTACTTTGCGTCTCCCCAATACATCTGTACCTCTCTTGGGACACTTTTCATACTCCAAATTGTTTTATGGAGTATGCCACTTAACTCTTTTTTTTTGAGTCGGAATCTCTGTTGCCCAGACTGGAGTGCAGTGGCACGCTCCCGGCCACTGCAGCCTTGACCTGCTGGCCTCCGGAGATCCTTCTGCCTCAGCCTTCCAAGTAGCCGGAACTACAGGCGCGCGCTACCACGCCCGGCTAGTTTTTTTTGGTTTTTGCTTTTGAGTGGGAGTCTCACTCTGTCGCCCAGACTGGAGGGCAGTGGCCGCCAACGGCCACCGCAGCCTCGACCTGCTGGCCTCCGCGATCCTTCCGCCTCAGCCTTCCGAGTAGCTGGAACTACAGGCGCGCGCTACCACGCCCGGCTAATTATTTGATTTATTGTAGAGATGAGGTCTCGCCAAGTTCCCCAGGCGGGTCTCGAACCCGCGGGCTCCCAAAGCGCGGGATTACAGGCTGAGCCACCGAGCCCGGCTTTTTTTTTTTTTTAATTGTAGAGATGAGGTCTTGCCAAGTGACCCGGGCGGGTCTCGAACCCGCGGGCTCAGGCAATCCACTCACCTCGCCCTCCCCAAGCGCTGGGATTGCAGGCTGAGCCACCGAACCCGGCCATCTCTTTTTTTTTTTTTTTGAGTTGGAGTCTTACTCTGTTGCTCAGACTGGAGTGCAGTGGCCGCTCCCGGCCACCGCAG